>DWAJ01000385.1:0-34406 GCA_018238005.1 Eurema mandarina
TAACTGGCGGCCTTATCACTTAAGAGTGATCTCTTCCAGGCAACCAAGTCAGGACAAAACATACAAAATAAACAATTAGGTGGCGTAGTGCAACTTTAAACAATAATAGACACATTACAAAATACTTGTAATAAATACTTGTATTCCGTTATCTAGTTGCCATAACACAAGCTTCTGCTTATCCCCATCTAGTCCAAGATGGCGCTGTGTATAAATGTCAAAAAAAAATACTACACTACAGTAATATTATAGTACACTTACCGGATCTGAAAAGGAAAAAAAAATGCGGGCAAAATTTAAATGTATTTTTTTATTTTTATTCAGAAGCATCAACAACCTCAATTGCATTGCATTTTGAATGCAACCTCCAAGTTTTCGGAGTTAAGTCTTTTTCGCCCTGTATACAACTAGTCGACATCTCCCATTGCGGGCTAACAGCCAGTCAGTGGGAGACTGGTCGAATACTCCCTTTAGTTCAGAGGACGGTTACATCCCCTCCACACGTTAGAGTAAACTAATAATAAAAATAACAACAGATACGTTCCGATGATTTTTGGGAAGATTCCAGAAATCTCCAAAGATTGTCGCTAATAGATGACCATTTGCCAAGAACCTCGAGGTTGAGTGAGAGAATGACTATGCCTGTGCTCGGGTATATAGAGAGGTCGCCGTCCGTCGAGAGAGCAGGACAGATAGAGAGGGAAAACTATCTGCGGGAAAGGAAAGGTTATAGTTTTGAGTGTTCGTCTTATCTTGAGGTTAGGTTTGGCCTGGAGTTTTGAGGAGAAAAATACAAGTTTGGATAGTTAGATGGTAGTAAGTTTTTTTGTATTCGGATTTGTAGTATCAGAGTTAAGACCTTACAAACGAACTAACATGCCATATAGGATATGATATATTTTTTTAAATCATAACAACATAGTTAAAAAACAAAGGTTGTCCCTATGTATGCTTAGATCTTTAAAACTACGCAACGGATTTTGATGCGGGTTTTAATAGATATCGATTCTAGACTTAGAGGAAGGTTTATATGTATAATATATGCAAATATACGTGCAGAAGCCAGATCGCTAGCTAGAAATATAACAAAATAACTTATCAAGAAACCATTTCAGGTAAACCCGAGCCAAGCGAAGAAGTTGAAGTTAGTTTTTTCATAAGTTTAACTTTACAGTAGAATTTAGTTCTAAGTAAATTAAAAGAAAATCTTTTACAATAAGATTTACCCGATATCTTTTTCCCATCATCTTCCCTCTTCATCATCAGACTCAAATTTATCATCAAGATGAATCGAACCAACCCTAAATTCGAGGTCAAAGTCATAGTTATAATTTATAAAAAATAAATATTTATTCAACTACATATTATACCTACTAACACTTAAATCGTCATAATATATATGTCGTAGTCGGATTGTATAATCCGCTGTATTACATTACGGCTAGATGTTTTCAAAAACAGGGCCGTTTTGTAATACGGCGGTTCAACGATTAGCTGTATTGAATGCGGCTTATATATACAGTGTGCTACAAAACAAGTGTCCGATCCGAAAACCTCTTGCTATATACCGGTAGTAGGTCCTTATTTTGCTATCGTTTTGAAAAACATAATTAATTTTCCCAAATTAATTTTTCCAAACAATAACATAAACTAAGTAAAACTGAAATTTGGCAACATCGTCTCGTGTTCACGTGCTTTGCTAGCTATAGGGTCTACGAAACGTACGTGAGTGCAAGCATTGGTGAATTTCCTTACATTTGTGGAAATTTTCACTAGAAACAATGTTTAAAAATTTATTGCATTGTTATTTTTAGATATATTTTTTTTATTTTAATTTAATTTAAAAAGGTTTTTAGAAAGAGAATATTACCCTTCGGGTCGGACATATGTTTGGTAACACACTCTATATATAAAATCGACGTCGAAGTCGATTTTGACTAGTTTCTAAAATAAAAATAAAAACTTTTCTTTTTACGTTTCGACAACGATACGATGCTGATCCGATTCGTTGTTAGACTAGCTCGATAAATGAGTAAACGGTATCAATTATTGCAGTATAAGGTATAAGTAGGCACAACTGGAGAGTTTGGACCAAAATAGTAAACATGAGAGTGGGAAACATTTTGAAAACATTTGTCAGCTTCTAGAATTTAACACTTAACTACTATGTGTGATTTTGAGACTCCCTGTGTAACTCCGCCCCTCCGTTGCTTCTCTGTTACGAAATTATTGTCCTAAGTGGACATACTTTATCTATCACACCAAAAAAATATGCTTAAACTAGATAAACATTAAAGGAACATTAATTAGAGTTAGTAACGAGCAAGATTGGACAAACACAACTTCACAAGGAATAGGTTAGTACCGACACTCACCGGGCGCGACCACGCTATGGCCTTCTGGGGTTTCTTATAGAAGTAAGTGCTGTATAGTATCCGCCATATTGTAAACCAGTTACGGGCCACCGCCAGAAACAAACTGCATCTCTGATGCCATGTCATTTTAGACAGATCCAGCTGGGGAGGGGGTTTCGTTTGTCATATTTATGGCAAATTCAATAGCAACCCCAATTTATAACTAAACAAATAGATTCAATTCCATATTTGGAACGAGGAATATCCCATTATAGTTTTAGACACACACTGAAAAACCATGACTAAAGGCAATCGATTAACGGAACAAAAGCACATTTAAAGCTGTGAAGACATACCTATTTAAAATTCACTAGTATTAAAATATCACAAAATTTCACATACTATAAACGAAAAGTGGTTTTCAAAATACATCGATGACATTGTGTCGCAATTTCCTTTTTACTTGGTTACTAGGATAAGTTTACAAAGTATTTTTCAACTCTCCTCCCCTTTGACTAATCAAGAGATGGAAGTAAAATTTCGGAATTGAACGGTCAATAAATATAATTATCTGCTTGAAACGAATAAATTCGTTTCTCCTCCACTTAACTGGCCAGAGCGAAGGTTCCTTTTCTAAAGTGGGAAGATATTTCCTAAAATATGGTTAAGGGCGGTGTCCGAGAAAAGCTTACAAACAAAACAAACACACATACCTAAAATCCTATTGTGGTTTTATATAAAAAAAAATAAAATCAACAAAACTGAAGTACTAGTCGAGTATCAGCAGACAAGAGCTTACCTTCACTCACATCAAGCGTACTCGGGGCAGGCACCACGCTTGTTAGGTACTTTTTAAGCTTTAAACATTATCTAATAAGCTATAACAGATTCCGACGATTTCCAAAATAATAGGTGTGGTAAGGACACAAAACACGTTCGTAAGTAATGTTTTTTTTGTAGCAGTCTTATCTTTATAGGATTGGACCTCGGGAAAAGTACTGTGGGTCACGGGCACCTTAGCAGTATCTTCAGACATAAGAAAGGATTCTTCAAAACCTACCACCTCCTTCCTACCTTGCAACATAAAAAAAAATATTCCCAACATACAAACTACAAACACGATATATAATAAAGAACCAAGCTCGCAGAAGACGCTAGGAGGTCGGTGGGTTACCTTGGCAAACTCATCAGACAGTTTGTTTTTTTTATTTTGCAAGGTTATGCTGGTAGGGTAAAATACCCAATGCAAAATAAACAAACAAACATATTCCCAACATACATATAACAAACCCGATATGAAGTACCAGGCGAGCAAAGACTCTTTAAGCTTAGAAAGCCAAAACAAACACGGTTTAAAGCAGCAGGCGCGCGGAAGACGCTAGAAGGTCGTCGGGTTACCTTGGCATCGTGCGCGCTGGGCGCGAGGAGGTCGGCGAGGCGCGCGTCGTCGAGCTGGCGCGCGAGCAGGCGGCGCGGGTTGAGGATCCACAGCCGCTCGGGCGCCATGCAGTTCCACAGCACGCACGGGAACCATAGCGTGACGCCGATCTCCGCCAGGCGGAACACCAGGTCGTGCCAGTTGCGCGACACCACCGGGACCCTGCCGCACACACACACCCGCCACGTCAATTATGTACGGTCTCCAGAGAAAGTGGAAGTGACGAGAGGCCGACCCAGATTCGGCGGAAGTACTTATTGTTAACTATATTTTATTCATCAAGACTTTTTACAACGTGTAGGATAGTTTAATTTAGTATTAGTTCATTATATTGTAATTTAAATTTAATAATAGTTTAAATAAGAAAATTGATTTTTTTTTCAGTCCTCCACCGTCGTAAATTTATACGCTTATACGCGTCCCTAACGTAAAAAATCTCATATCTGTTACCTATTATTTGATGCCTCAATTAATTGAAATTACCAAAAAAAAAATGCAAATTCTCAGAAACAGTCAAATACTAGTATAAAGAAGATAGTCACAATGTACGTAATATACAACTAATAAATAAATATGTGAAAGGTCTAATTACTTATTATGCAACAAAACTTTCGACAAGCCTTAAACTGTAGTAAAATTATTGTTTTAAAATCATTTGTCAAAATAAACCTTCATAATAACAAAGAGTCATATTAGATTAGATTTCTAACAATCTTCCTAAGTTATATATGTACGATAATATACTAACTTGGCTTTCCAGAACTCGCTGAGCGTCTCCGAAGCGAGGAACCCCACGATGAGTATGAGCATCAGCGCCTGGCTGATGAGGCCCAGCCGCGACTGGTGCAGCTGCGAGTGGTTCACGGATCGAGGGTCGATGGTTCCATCCACCTCGGCCAAATCCGTTTGAATACCCTGCCCAATCGAAAGGGTTAAACGTTGATTATTATATTTATTTATTTGTTTTTTTTAACACAAAGGAATCTTATAAAACGAGACAAATAAATCGAATTTACGTGTAAAAGGCGGCCTTATCACTTAAAGTGATGTCTTTCATGCAACCCGGAAATATAACATGTATGTATGTGTATGTATTATTCATACAAAGGAAAGGAATGGTAGGTGAAAAGTGTATATTAAATTTCATTTGATTTGATCTTTTATATGTTATTTATAACTGATACATTATACTGATTACATATATTTTTTGCAATAAAAAGAGTTGTTTCCACAAAGAATTACAGTTATTAAGTAGATTTTTATGTAAATTCTTGTCATAGATATTAATATAATAATTATCTGACAAGAAAAAAATATAAATGCGTGTTGAGTACACAAGAACTCAACTCAATTATTTAAAGGCATTGAGGGTTGTTTAATCTGCCGATAGTCTACAGATATTAAAAGTCAGTCTCCATATGTGTTTACATGTATTCAAAGAGTCTATAGACCAATTAACAGACAGATTGAATTGACAGTATTACTGTTATCTAAATACAAGAGCTGGTACTTTATCCTATACGTGTGGTTGCCTGGAAGAAATTACTTACAGTCATAAAGTGCCATTTACATGGGGAGTATGTATGCCTTGGTATTTCTCTTTTTGTATATGTTTGTGAGATAAAGAACTATATGACTTAAAGAATTTTATATGTAAACTAACTGTGTCCCGTGGTTTTACCCGCGTAGTTCCCGTTCCCGGGGCAATACCGGGATGTAAGCTGTCCTATCTTTTAAGTTGGATCAAACTGCACATGGTGTGCGAATATTATTATAATCGGTTAAGTGGTTTAGGAGTCCATTGATGACAAACATTGTGACACGAGATTTATATATATTAAGATAAATATGAGCCAACACAAACAAGTAAACACATAAAAACATTAAAAAAAAGAAGTCGTAAATTAATGAATGATTCATACCTGTTTCACCAGCGTGTCCTGGACATCGTCTCCATCAGCCGCGGAAGAGGGTCCCGGTCTCGGAGTCACGATCGTACACACTTTGGTTTCACGCAGGAATTCACCGCGAAGCTGTACGATATATAACCGGTTTTTAAGAAAAAATATTGAAAAACGAATTACTTGATTAGATGATGAGTTTCTTATTTTTATATGTGATGGCGATTTAAATGTATCCTTTATATGATTTGTTATTTTTATTTATTTATACTACGACAATTGCATGAATTAAGAATATCATAATAATAAAAGAAACTGTTAGTGTAGTGAAGAGTTATTATTTTATCCAATGTAAAGTTAGACATCTTCACAATTCAATATATTATAAACTGTCAAATTTATTCAATTGGCGTTGACAGGCGAGAAATTCAAAAAACTATATTAACATGATTAATAAGCAGCGATTTGACCACGATCACGCCTGATCGTGGTCAAATGGCTAAACCTAGACCTAAAGAGATCCAGGTAGTACTCTTGGAATTAACGATTTTGTGAATTGTGAATCCTTTAATTTTAAAGATTATATATAACTTGAGAAAACTTGCCTATCGCTTTATATCCGATATGCATAATTCCATCTTACTTGGAAAATGAAGTTAAGAAACTAAGATTGCCCTGTATGTGACAATGATCTTCTATTTAATTCTATATCCGACACAGAATATTCTAGATTTTACTATTGACAGCCTCCAAAGCTTGGTAGATGTTACACTGCCAAAGGAAGCAATACAACTGACTAAGTGACTACTGAAACTGATGGTCAATGGAGATTATCACCTGTAATAGCAAACATGTCTTCGACCGTAGCCTCAACATACACAAAGTTTTGATATAAACACTATTCAATGTAAGCTGCGACTAATAATATTTAAACGTTGATCTTGATATACTGGAGTACTTACAATGTACTCGTATATGTTGTACGTACGGTTGTAGTTATTATAATAACATACAGTATTAATTGTAATTCGTTTCTTTTTAAACGTAGTATGAAAAAACAACATTTAAATATGTATATTTAAATTGCCCTAATGTAGGTTTTTTTTTTATGCGATGAAGTAGGGAGACGAGCTGGACGTACTCTTGATGTTAAGAGAAACGCCAGCCAATAACCAGTGCAGTGCTACCCGGAATTTTGCTAAAGCTACTCGGGACAGAGGTGCACTACACCGACGCTCCCCACTTTGAGTCACAAGATGTTAAGACTCATAGGTACAGTCCTTACTAATATTTTAAGCGCGAAAGTTAGTGAGGATGTGAAGAATACACATATTATAGGAATCTAGAGATGTATGGGTGTTTTTATGATAATTACTACCATAATATTACGACTCTATATTAACACATAGAATACTTCTTATAACAGTATTGTTAAGGAAAGGTAACCTACGTAAAATTGCGGGGATATCCCTATAATTTTAGGTAAACTGTTCGCACTTGAAATCGGTAAATTTCATTTGAGTGGATTTATCGATGTAAGAAAAACTCAGGTTATGTGATATTCACGATAACGAGGTAAATGATAGAGTATTAGAGCGAGATATGTTATGGGACATTCCACAGAATCCGCTTTGAGTAGTGACTTAGTGTTAATTAATATTGAATTTATAAGTAATGTAGTAAAGGAGCGATTTTGAATAGTTCTAGAAAAATACAGGCAAATAAGGCAAAAACTAGAAGAAGCTTTACAATTGCCGAGCTTATTTTAATAGCGCAATGGGGAAAGAAAAAAGCTTTTTTGGAAAGCTGTATACGAGTACAATTATTACCGTAAATTAGGTATAAAATAAATTAACTGATCGCACTGAACTACTTAAACGGTGTGCAAATAAAACATACATTTAAGAAATTGGAGATTTTGAAATACCGTTATTAATTACCTATCCCGAATTTTGAGACTGAAAAAACTGAATTCTTAAATATTTTTTACGTGATAGCTACTACCTCAGCACATGAACATAAAGCTCCTCAATTGCGTCTGCGAGACTGTATTGCCGACGTTTTTAATAACGAAAATCGAAAAGATTTGTGACGAAAGGGAATAATAAGGCGGGAAGCGAAACAAAATAAAATTACGTATACCTATACAAGTATTAAATATCAGTGACAAACAATTTAGCGTGTACTCTATCTGCAGTCCACATAAACAGATATCAAGTAATCAGTCCACACAATAGGCCGTTACAGGCGCTGGCACCACCACAAATGGTGTAATGGTCCATCGTTCGTTTCCTCTTACATTGTTGTGTTATACTAGGTACTATATATTTCCCTATAGTCTAAAATGATTATCAATTGTCTGTGATGTTATACAAAAGTAATAATAGGTGTGTGTGGCTTGTGTGTAAATATGATATGTTGTTTCTTTGGTGATACTATATAGTGATAAACCAGATATGAATTTTAGAAGGTTGTAAATGATTTCATAGTTTTCAACAAAACAGTTCTATTCAGTGCTATTTTACTAAAGTACCTTTCCCGGGTTACAGAATATCAGAATTTAAATCAAAATCATCAAAAAAAGTCTTATACATAAACTCCTAAGAGCATGACAGTGAAACATCATAAGGACCTTAAAACTTAGCAATTTTAAAAAAGACAAATTTGAAACAAATTAATTATTAGTGTAATACATAATCTCCTATGAGCATAAGAGCAGATCACCCTAAAGCCTTCATCCTTAGCCACATTTAAAAAGACTAATTACACACACACTTAATATACTAATAATATAATGAATTACCTTGAAATATACTTCGACGCCATAGATGAGGAAGAAGACGACGACCACGAAGAGCAGCACCGCGTAGCAGCCGTTGAACACGTGCTGGTAGAAGCTCTGACCGACACACAATGCATACTCATTAGCAGACTAACTACATTAGCACTATAACATTATCATTAAATACTCTGGATAACAATTTTGTTTGTATTTTACACGTAAACCTTCCTCTTGAATCACACGATCTGTTAACAAAAATCGGATGCGGTTGCGTAGTTTTAAAGATACATAGGGCATTAAGCAAACATAGGGTCAGACAGAAGTAAGCCACTTTGTCATCTACTATGTAATGTAAGTAGTTTAAAATAAATTGAGTATCAGAATACTCTTTACTCAATGTCGAACTGACTGATTATCCCAAGTAATTCGTACTAACTAATTGGATTGCACGCCATACCTTTAATCCATAAACATAAGATAGAACATGTTTCTTTAATTGGTATTAAGGCTTTAATTAAAATTATTTGTTATTCGATGTAAATAGAAACGCAGGAATAAGTTTTGCTAAAATGAACTAATGCAACACACGCATAATTTAATCAAACGTTGCCTAATGGAACCAATTTCAAAGGCTCGTGTTCCACAAGGGTCTATTTTACGCCTATTTACTTTCAGTATATATTGATCATTATCGAAACATGTTTCGATACAAGTAAACATATTATTTCATTTGAGCTAGTTTAATCAGAACAAACGCTCTTAGATTCTCTCGCGAAAGGAAAAGTAAATAAGTATATTTCAAGTAAAATACATTATCTGTGAAATTCAGCATGTGGGCTTGAACCGTAACTGTCTTACAATTATTGGTAAAATAGAAGCTTGTACAAATAAGTAGTTGACTGTTAACACGTGTAACATATTAAATATAAGTACTATATAACAAATATTTTAATAAAACATATCAGGTAATTAATTATTATGCTGTTAACGTTATCTGTGACTTACAGACTATATACTCTAAAACAAACGCATTATAGCTCGGGATTTAGAATTACATAGTGCCACCTTAAGAACACCACAATTAGTAATTAAGTACTTAATATTATTGGCATGTATCGTAAGTCAATATTGTCCGGTGATGTTGGCACTTTCCACTTCTTTGTTTCGTTCGGGGCGGTCAAGGCTCGAACAACCGAAGGATAATGAGTAACGATATCAAATAACTTATTATTGGTTGGGCTTATTAAATTGTCGTTTTGGTGAAGATAAGATGACAGAAAAATTTGTTAATTACCATACTTAGGGGTTAAGGCTACTGACAATAACCCAATAATATACAAATCTACCATTACCAATGTACAACAAGATTTTCAAATTACTGTACTTTTAGGAGTGTTAAACAAATAATTCTAATTACTTATTAAATAAGCTGGATTTAGATTTGGTTAGTGTCCAAAAGTAGTGTATAAAAATTAAAAATGCAATAAAATGTCTATTATAAATCAGTTGCCTCAGTAGCACAGCTTTGGGCTGTTACTTTGATTATATCTCTCTAAATAAATAAATCGTCTGCCACGAATACCAAGACATAGTATTTTTCGCAATAAGTCTACTAGGGTTCCATTCCTTACGAGAAAAACAGCACCCCTAAATATTAAGACAACCCTGTCTGTCACAAGACCCTGTACCTCGCGTACCATCGCGTAGATTAAAAATTTCTAGTTTTCAGTCCAATGTTTTGAATCTAAGGAAATAATGACCGTCGTTTTATCTTAAACGACGAATAGACAAAAATAGTTCATGTCAATCGTTCACAGTTCACACCCACGCTCAATTGTTTCACTCGTTTAATTCTTAATTACAGCCCTATATCTTGATTACTCTTAATAAGTGTTAATTTGATTAATCAACCGTTAGATCAAGTCCGACAAATAAAAGACATTGGAGTAAAACTAGATTCTAAGTTATCTTTTGATTGCCATATCGACAATATAGTCGCGAATGAATCTAAAGCCAGCTAAATCCTTTGAAAACATGAAATCATTACAAATTATTTATTGTTCCTATGTACGAAGCCACCTTGAATATGCTTACACAAATCAGGAATCCTTGCTATCACTATATAGTATTAAACAAAGTCGCTTTCTCTGTCCCTATTTATCTATGTATGCTTTAATGAAAATCTTTAAGACTACGCAACCGATTCTCATGTGTTGTTTTTTAAAATAGATAGAGTAATTCAAGAGAAAGGCAATTTATAAGCATAATAAATGCATAATATATTCGAACGAAGCCGGGGCGGGTCTCCTGTATGAAACATGAGCTTACCTTCTTGTCAGCAGACGTATTGGCAACGTTGATTGTGAGCACCTCGGCGAACAGCAGCGAGTAGATGATCACGTTGAAAGTGACGAACGCGAGGAACGACTTGGAGAGGAACCTCTGTCGCTCCCATCGGACGTCGCGGAGGTGGAACACCTACACAACAATACATTCATATATTTAACTAGCTGTGCCCCGCGGGTTGACACGCGTAGTTCCCGTTGACGGGGCAATACCGGAATGTAAACTTTCCTATCTTTTAAGTTGGATCAAACTGCACACGTTGTCCAAATTTAATTTAAAAATTAGTTCAGTAGCTTTGGAGTCAATCGCGAACAAACAACGTGACACGTAATTAATATATATTAAGATATGCATTTTAAGGTATACGAAAATGAAATAATTAAATACGAATAAAGAAAAAAATAGTTCATCAGAATCAAAGGTAATAAAGATATATCAGGTCGCAATTTAAAATATAAGCGTATGTAAATTACAGGTACAAATTAACAAAAATTTCTAGAGGTTCCAACACGTCGCCTCTTAAAGAATACCATAAAAACAATATACAATATTGAAATTGTCCATCATAAATAACGATCCTAGTTTTTCAATAATATTTAAACAATTAGTTAAAGAAAATATGTTTTCTTAATTTTCTGGCACTGCACTTGTAATTACACGCATCCAGCGAAAGCATTACTTGGTACTTTGAGAGTTCTCGATATATGAATGACGAAAGATGTAGTCAAAAGATTCAACATTAGGCGTTATTCCGCATAATGGAATAATACTATAATTGACAAACTAGGAATGTAATTAGTTAAACAATCACCTATTTTGTTAGCAAGAAAATAAATACATATCAATTTCGCAAATAACAACGACATCAGCTATAGCTATATATTTTATATATAGCTCTATATATTTCTATGGAAACTTATAACATATTTTAATTGAAGGTTAAGAACGTATAGTAATAATAAAAATTATCCTTAAGGCCGCCCTTTACACGTACATAACAAATGTTTAAGTTCAAATATAATTATCGCGAAATCCAATTAGTTTCAATCCGTATCTATTTGGATATCAAACATATCGTCCTCGGAAAAACGGAACAATAGCAAATAGTTCGTACCTGCATCGCTATTGTTTGAATATTACCTACATTTTCTCCTTAAATTCTTATGTCAATGTCAAATGCTCTACATAGTTCCTATAATTTGAAGGAAACATTAGAAATTTTACCGATATAGTTTTCCTGGTGTGTGTATGTGTCTCTATTAAGTGCCTGTTAAAAACACATTAGTAGCTAACTAACTTTTAGTAGATATTCAAAATCACTAAATATACAAAATTATAACCTACTTATTTAAACTTAATTATAAATTTTATAACATTTAGATTGACAACACTTATAGACTGGCAACCTTATCACTCAAGTGAGCTCTTCCAGATAAACAAAGGAAAAAATATATATAATAAATAAAAGTGAAGTAAAAAATTACATAGCGTAGTGAAACAGTTACATTAGGTAATATAAATGAATCAGAATATTATTAAGTAAATACATGCATATACACATATATTAGACACAATATCAATACTTAAGCGCTAATCCAAAAAAAATGTATTAGTTAATCAAAATACAGTATTGAGAGATAATAAATACACATTGGACCCTACACTAAATCCTACCAATATATTTAAAGCATTACTTAACCCATCTCCCGACTTAAAAACATATCTCCAAAGGAGATTATGTATGTATATTAATATCAACAGCTAACAAACCGAAAGAATCCACAACAAATCTCACATTCCCTACCACAAACACATATCTTGCGCGTCTGTCACACATGTCACACGTACGCACACGTACTCACACGTTAACAGCAGCCACCATAACAATCGCACTCATCCTGTCACGCTGTCTGCTGATGTTATAACATTATCAGCATCGTACGGACACCCACAACGGTTATTATTAACATATTCAAAACTAGCTGTGCCCCGCGTTTCTACCCGCGTTGTTCCCGTTCCCGGGGCTATAACGGGATATAAAGTATCCTACGTGTTAAACTAGGGTATCACGTATCGACACATCAAATTTCAACTAAATCGGTCGAGCGATTTTTGCGTGAAGGAATAACAAACATACATCCATACATACATTCTCACAAACTTTCACATTTATAATATTAGTAGAATAGTAGGATTACAGATCGTTTAACACATAAAATGTGTATGTAAGTATATG
Source organism: Eurema mandarina (assembly GCA_018238005.1). NCBI lineage: Eukaryota > Metazoa > Arthropoda > Insecta > Lepidoptera > Pieridae > Eurema > Eurema mandarina. Next base: position 13,058 of record DWAJ01000385.1, read on the forward strand.
TATATATTTATGTATATGTGTGTATCTATATAATTGTATCCTATTTATTTGTAATAATATTTATATATGTAATATGTATTACATATCGTCTAATTGTTTAACTTATGCATCTTAATTTTCATCTTTATACTCGCAAATCTTTTCATATTTATCCTTTCCTGTATGGTTGCCTGGTAGAAATGGCTTACAGCCATAAGGCCGCTATTTACATGTATATTCTTCTTTTTTTGTATATTATGTTGTAATGTTGTTTTTTTTTACATGTAATAAAGAATTTATAAATAAATAAATAAAATATTCTATAAATAGCGTCGTGACAATAGCAAAAAAAAAATAGGTATCAATGTTTTAAAAATTCAACATTCTAGAAATAAAATGTTAAAATATTTTCATACAATTGTGTAACCGACTGTACGTCCAATTACTCTACCTCGCTTTTGTTCCTGAACGTTGATGCTCGATGCACAAATTGATATTGTAACTGCGTCATAATTAAAAAACGTGTAGGTTTAAACGTACACGTTTTGTTTCACCAATTGTGATTTATTGGAAGAATTACATTCTTAGTAAGAACTACTCTATTACACCTAAACCAAATAAACGCCTTAATTAAAATACTCATGAAACTGTTACTATTGATTAAAATTTAGCTTCTTCGTGTGTATAATGTATACTAATATTACCAAGATGTAAAATTTGTTTTTATGGCCCTTTGCACCTTTGAAATGGAATGACTTTACATCATAGTAATAGCTGACAAGTAAGGCAAAAATAAAATTTAGATTTTTATGGGTCTAAGCCCATTTGAAAATTCCATGCCTCAGTTTGTGATATTGCACCACCGATTTCCACTTGAGTTGCTTTTACTCTCACCAATAGAAGTTAGTGCCAAGTGTTTTACGTTAGGCGATCACAAACAATCGTCAGGCTAATTGTCTCGCGAATGCGTTGTCGTCCTTAAAAATATAGAGAAAGAGCAACAAAGGCAAAACTTTAAATTTAAAAAATTAAAGGATGGTGGTATCACGAAACGGCTCTACGATGTACAAACGACATCTATCGTATTATAATTCCTTTACAATGCTTAACAAAAGTTAATTAAAAGTGCTGCATGAGCGAGCATTTAAATTGATTTGTGTTTTTCAATAACGGATTGAAGCATCGAATATATTTTTTCCACATTTACTAAGAACTAAGTCTCTGTTAAGTCTATTTGTTTTCGACATTTTATGTTTAAGCAAATTTTGGTAATATGACTCAGATTTACACCGAACAAAGATAACATATAGTGGTTTTACTAAAAATAGTATCTAGTTTATATTTAAATAATTTATGTCGATGTTAAAACTTGAATTTCGTTAGTGATGTGCAAATTGCGATTTAAAATAAGTTTATTATTTAATTATTAGTCGCGAGATACTGCTTGGTACATTCAGTTCAAAACATTTACACTGTGTCTCATAGTTATATTTTTCTTATAAACGTCATACTTTTAGTTCATAGAAGAGATTAAAGTGAATTCATGGTTTGTTGTATAGGCACATACATTTTTTATTGATAAAAAATATAATTGGTTTGTCTCTTTTGGGTCTATTTTTTAAGATAAAAAAAATAACCATTATGTAGTTGCCACTATATTAAAATTGTATGCGTTGTATTTTATGTCAATCGATATTTTTACGTATGGAGAATAAAACTGAAAAATGTTTTAAGAGACTGGCGGGCAAAAAGTATTTGCTGTTAACTATGAAAATTTAATAATTCTCTTGGAGATATTATTAAAACAAACATAAGCTATAGAGTTGAATTAATTTTATATTAAATAGTATTTGTAAAAAAAAAATAAAGATTTATTTGTATCGATCTTAATAAATATTAACGTTTCGCTCTTTATAATGTTCTTTAAATAAGTAATTATAAGTGTTATCCAAAAATTCTTTGTATAACTGTATATTTAATTCGATATCTACTTTAAATATATCATCCGGCCTAAACAGGTTATTCAAACTAGTGTAATAATGTTAGGTAAACTTAAAATTAAAGCAACTATATTGATTGTTTTCGTAAATCTATATTTTAAAATGTTTTATCAACCTTTTAAAATCAAACTTTCATTACCAAACTATTTTTATACAGTTCTTAACCTTATCTAAACAGAAAAATTAAATATTTTTTATTCGAGAAAAATCCAATGCCGTAAAAATAATATAAAAGCAATCTTTCGGAACACATAAAATTTTAACTACAAACAATTTTATTACATTTTGAAAATTTAAAAACTAAAACTAAATTTATTCATACTTATTCAGTTTAAAAAAGTATTATACCTTTTTTATATACATAGTTTATATCTTGTATTACACCTCTTTAAGTAAGTTTCTGTAGGCTTTACATTCCAAAAATATATTTTAGAAAATTACTTTAATTTACGATAAGGTACATTAATATGAAACACATAAAATTCTTACCGTAGGATGGAAAAATCGATAAAAAAAGAAACGTTCAAACTTTTTACTAAAACTGGCCGACACCAAATTAAAAAAAATATATATATATATTTTACTGAACGCGATATATGGCGCGCGGTCGAAATTCGCGCGCATAAATGTCGGAAGCCAAGCGTTATCTGAACGAAATACGAATAGAAGTACAGTATGGAAGTTTGAACTAACAATCCGATGCGTAATACCACTTCCATTTCTATAATATTAATAACCACAGGACAATATTAGCTAAAGAAAATAATCAACAACTATTACTTCTAAGAACCGCTATTTCTTATATAATTATACATATAACCTTAACGTACGTCTTGAACTAGCTTACGAAATTTTACGTAACGAAGCAATTTTTAATGATGTTTTATAGTTTTCATAACATTAACATAGCTACTGATAAATCAATAGCTATACAATTTATATGAATCCTAAAAAAACAGATCATATCCCCATCAATCTCACGGAATAGATTCAAAAGTTTCCCAAAAGTTCGTAGACCACAATCTAATTTATTGGTTTTTTTTAATAAAGTTGTACCAAAACTTGTTGTACCAAAAGTTCGTAGACCACAATCTAATTTATTGTTTTTTTTTAATAAAGTTGTACCAAAAGTTGTACCAAAAGTTGTACCAAAAGTTCGTAGACCACAATCTAATTTATTGGTTTTTTTTAATAAAGTTGTACCAAAAGTTCGTAGACCACAATCTAATTTATTGTTTTTTTTTAATAAAGTTGTACCAAAACTTGTTCCATCGCTCATACAATATGGTACATACACTCCTCTATTTTTTCACAAAACGTTTCGCCGAATTACAAAAGAGGCATACGTTCAACATTCCTAAGACAATATTATTTATTTTTATACGCGTCTCACTGATATTGGTATGAATTCTTACTCAGTTACTCTAAGCTTTAATCATAACTGGCTCATCTAATAAAAATATGTTCTTTATTTTTACATTTATCCATACTTCTATTATAAATGGAAAAGTGTGTCTGCATGTTTGTCTTTCTTTAACGGCCAAACGGCTGGACCGCTTTAGTTGAAATTTGGTACGTAGATAGATGATACCCTGGATTAAGACATAGGATATTTTTTAACCCGGTATTGCCCCGGTAACGGGAACTACGCGGGTAATCAGCGGGGATCAGCTAGTATAATATAATAGTCAAGTTTCCGTTCCCTTCCTTTATCCTATCCTATTTATGTAGATGCCATACCTTGAAGTCCGTTTTAAAAGGTTAATTTGCTACTGAAAATTATTTATGTGGCTATTACATAGAAAACGTTACAAACAGTAAATATTTTCCTAATATGTGAAGCTAAAATAAAGTGCCAACCAATATTACGGAATTATGTCAAGTTTTAGAGCCTAAACAATAAGTTAAAGCTCTAAAAAGAACTCTCCCCAGCCATAGAAAACTTCTGAGCTATACGTCTAACTTATCAATCAAATAATACCTAATTCTACTGAAAACTTTTGAGAACGGAATCCGATTAAAAAAAATAACCAAAGTTTAAAGACTCCACCACTAACTACAGTAGGTACGAGTAAATTATATACACTACAACGCCATCTTGACTTAATTATAAACAATACACGTTGTACTTAATATATATCTACATAGTATTGAACTGCTTATAGTGTTTCCAACAACATTCACTAGATGTCGTTGTCACCGTATCGTAGCTTAAGGAAAATCACAGAACATTTCCTATTCCTGATCATATATCCTTAATGAGAATTAAGGAAAAAAATACCTTCCTCTGAACTAAAGGGAGACTGCTCGACTACTCTAAGAACTAACTAGCCGGGTGTTATGTTCCGTTAGTGATGTTCAGTGTCGTGAATGCTAAGACTCGAATAAACATATGTATGTCGCCGGAAAATAACAAGAACCGTAAATTTATCAATTTACGACGTCGCGTGGTATATTTATCAACGAACGAATATCCCTTCGTAAGGTTCTAAATGGTTTGACCAATCACAGAAGAGCTTTTAATTTAACGCTTTTTTAAAATACGGAAAATAACACACTGCTCTCTTTTTGGTTGATGTTGACAGTTATTCAACCAATCGGAGCGCATATGGCGTTAGGTTATTGCTTACTTATTATTTTACGCGTGAGTTCGTTAAATTTATAAATTTGCGAAAACGTGGTCGTAAAATAATACAATTTATCTCTCGTTTAGAATCCTACGAACGTTTATAAATTTCCTAGGATATTTATAAATTTGCTGTTCTTGTTAATATTATGCGCGATTTGGAACTCGCCGCATTAGTAACATTTTATTTTATAATTTAGTAAATTTAGTATATTAAGGAACAGCCTCTCACAATAACCTTCAACAATACCAATAACATAAAAATTCAAGTAATTAAATCCATATAGACTCACCTCGGCCCAAAAGCAGACGATGAGCGAGGACCCGGAGAGGAGAAGCGGGTAGTAGGCGGACAGGAGACTCGCCGCCCATGTCTCTTGGAATGCCGACTGCGAAACAACGACATGTATCATTGCAACAGTATTATTTTATAAGGGGTAACTGATCGTAAGCATTCGCGAGGGACTCACGAACGTACATTACAAACTAGAGTCCTATTTATTTACTTTTTCGATGGGAAATCCTTTTACCGATACCGCGACCTCCTCGGGAAATAAGAAGGTGGTTATATCGGACTCGCACAAAATGGTTCCTACTACTAGTCAAACTTAAATAGAGGCCTCTTGATAATTTAAACAATGGGAGTGAAAAACAATAAAACAATTTTCAATATGTTCTCAATTTTCTTCTTTTAATCTTTTATTACCATATTGTTGAAAAACTATTCTTGAGTATTCCACTTGTATAAGCTATAACAACGAATACTTAAAAAATAGAATGAAACAAATATTTGAGGAGCTTTATTCTGACTCTTTATTGATAAAGGCAACGTTTCAAGTATATACGGAACTGTTAAGATAGCTACAAAATGTTTAATGTAACCAGTAGCGCCATCTATGATTGTACTTCATCAATCAATCCGTTGTTTTTCACGCTATCTCTCTGATAATTTATAGCAGCGTTTTTCAAAATGTGAGTCGCAAATTCTAGGGTCTCAAAACGTTGAGTGAGAGGTCAGGACTTACGAGAAAGCTATCAAAACTCGCGTCTTCTTGCAGAGAGTAAGGTCCAAATTATTAATTAATAAACGTATAAACGAAGAATCTTTGTTGCCTCATAATGATAAATTTTACGCTTTCTTGACTACAGGATAAATAAATAAAAATATATATAATTAAAGCATTACGTAATAAGTTATCATTAATTAATGAATAAAATGAATACGTAGCTTTATTATCAACAATGAATTTAATATAAAATGTCCTTATTGTCCGTAACATATTAAAACTAATGAGACGTAAGGTTAGTAGGTTCAAGAACGGATCAATACACACTTACGATAGATTAAAAATTATTTTAAATTGTACAAAACATACTGGAACTTACAGAAACCGAACTAGGTCTGTTGCGTAGTTAGAAATCAAGAATATAAATAGGGTGGTAGATCTATACAGTTACACTATACTTGTGTCTACTACTACTTTATATTATGTACTATCTATACAGTTAGGCTGAACTGCAAAGGCCGACAACGCACTAGTGAGGTACTTATCTCTGCGACTGCTTATATGTTAGCTTATCATTACGGGAACCTACTGCTCAGTTGACCACTAACACATAGTGACGGTAAAAATCGGGACAGATGTTCACTTATGTGTTGCAACATAGGATATGTCATTTAGGAATCATAATTAAATATCATTGCATGGTAAATAATTAATCCAAACGAAAACTACACTAATACAAACTACGAGCTCCAAACATATTTGGAAACGAAATTTCTAGAAACACTTGTTGATACCGAAGCAACTAGACAAACAAATGTATCTATATTTACATATATTTAAATACAATGCTTATCGTCGACGCTACGTTGAGGCCGCTTTTATCAGTAGCCTAAATAATTGTTATTAATGTGTCACTAATTGTAGTCCCCACTTTAACCATATATTAAATCCACAAGCAAACATTTGACTTTGTTCATATCTACGATTTTTATAAATAACTACATGGAATAACGAATTAGTAATAATTACTTATTGACACCATTAATTTCTCCCTTGCCATCCTGTACCCCTTTGTGATGTATATAATTCTGTCCTGATCGCCTTTTTTAAGGCTTACCTACAATTTACAGAGTTATAGGATCTTTGCGATTGTCTATTAGAGTATCTTGTAGAGGTGGTGGATCACCAACATGCTCAGGACCTCCATCTCAGTTGGAAGCCAAAAGATTGTTGCAATACATTTTAGGAGTCACTGAAAACCTGCGTTGGAGCTATTTTTACCCAACATATTTTACTGAGCACTTATTAGAGGAACATTGTGTTTCTTTTTCTGTCTGTATTTATTAATTGTTTAATTATATATGGTCTTGTGGGTTATTTCAATATATGCACAATCTGCAATGTTCCTTTCTTTCCTACTTATCATTGCTTTAATGAGAACGGAAGGTAAGGTTTGGAAGGCATATGTTATATACCTATAACATATGCCTTCCAAACCAGTAGTAAATGATTTTTTTGTCATACTGAGACGATCCTAAAGTGTTTCTCTATATAGCCCAGTTGAATAAAGACATATTTGACTATTTGGCTTTACATGCAATAAAAGTTCCTTTCCTTCTTAGTACTCATTGCTCAATGAGAACACATATATATTCCATATCTCCATATGCCTTCCATAACAGTAAAGGATTGTTTTGTTATACCTTGACGATTGAAAAGTGTTACTCTATGTAGCTTGGTTGAAACAAGATGTTCACAATGATCTTGCAAGCATACTCACAGGGGATATAAAGTAGGCTCCACGTATCAGGGAGGCGAGGAAGGCGACCAGGTAGAGCATCTTCTGCGTGGTGACCTTGAAGGCGCGCAGCAAGTTGGGCGCCTTGAGCCGCCGGTACTCCGTCACTATGCACAGCGTCAGCTGCACTGCGCACACGAACGACACCGCTAGGAACACGCCGCCGATACCTGGAGCATGGGTGTAGATATTTAGTAATTTATTTTTTATTTAAAACACTATATTGTACATAGAAAAACAATAACGGCCTGCAGATAAAAAAAAACAAAATATATAGTGATAAATAGTATATGTAGTAACATTTTAATAATCCATACTAATATTATAAATGCGAAAGTAACTCTGTCTGTCTGTTACGCTTTCACGCCAAAATTGCTGAACCGATTCTAATGAAATTTGGTACACATGTTTTAAAGCCTGAGAAAAAACATAGGCTACTTTTTAACTGGAAAAAAAGGGTTACAAGGGGAGGAAGGGGAGGTCAAATTTTATAAGAAAGTCCACGCGGGCGGAGTCGCGGGCAACAGCTAGTGTTAGCTAGAAGTGGAAGATCGCTCCAGCGGCAACTGGTGCTTAGATCTAAATGTGCAGTAAAAAATAGGCAGGCAGATGTGACGGAGTTCTTCGTGTAACTATATTATGTTATAGGTGGTAGAACCATGCCATTAGAGAGGATTATCCAGATTTGGAATCGTATCTCTTCAGATATGTGAGATGAGTTTCTTTCGGTAAATTATGATATAAACCGATATTTCCCTTTCCACCATCCCTTACAACCTTTTTTTACAAAGTTTCACCTTTGCGGTATTACTAATGAATTACTTCTTATGGCTCTTTATGAATGAAGAGAGCGTATATTTTGTTACATGGTCGGCAACCCACTCCAGAGATGTCAAGCTCTGTAAGTGTTAATGGGCGGCGATGACCACTTTCCGTCAGGTGGCTCGCCTGCTCCTTTGCGCCCTATGTTTATGGCGACTAGGCAAACCTTCTGCCCGGTTGCCCATGATCGTATCAGATAAGGGTAACTGTGTATAGTCTATAGAGTACTTACAAGCGTGGTAGGGCATGTTGGGGCCGGCGCACTCGTCGCCCGCGTACCGGATCTCGCACAGGCACGTGCCGTTCATGCAGTCGCCCCGGCCGCTGCAGCCGAGCGCGCAGCCCGCGCCGCGACCCGCCGCCATCACAGCGTCCGCATAGTACGCTATCAGCGACCTCATCTTATCGCCGCCGACGCCCGCCGGCGTCTGTTATACCTGTAAAGATAATTACCTGGTTATTGTAAGAAATTTAAAACCTAAAAATAATCCTTATTAAAAGAATAGTCATGTTACCTATATGACTATTACTTATGATAGTACATTTATTCTAAGCGCGTAGTTTAATTAAAGGACAGCAAGACACTGCAGAGCCGACAGGCTGTAACAACTAGACGCAAATGATTTTCGCCTCTATACCATAAAAAAAATATTTGCAATTCTTTCATCGGATATATAAATAAATATAATAAGTGTATTTGCAATATACATTTTCAAGCTCATGAATTAGACATCAAATTTGTATATTAAATACTATTAAATTTAACACTAACATACGCGTTACAACATTTACTGCTATAACTAGAAACCGAGCAATCAATCAAAAACATCAAGCCTTATTATTAAGTTGAAGAGTAAACTGGGTTGGGCAGCTTCAAAGAGATAATAATAGGTTTAATCTCCGCATAGCTGTGTACGGAAAACGTGTGGCTTATGTAACACGTAACACTGAGTGACGTTCGCAACTTTTACCTACGAAGGGCTTCCATTCATACTCTTACATAATTCTAATTATACTAAAGGTATTGCAACAATTTGAGTGATAATTTTGAGTTTTTTTTTTAACAAAATTTATTGAGAATTATAAGATGGGGACAGTGTTATCGTAAAAACACATTATCAGTTAATACTAATTAATCTTTTATCCATATAAAAGTAGTCACAAAAATAACTACTTTAAAATAGTACGTGTACAAAATAATTGCTTAACTTTTGAGTTCAACTGAATTTCAAGATTTCGTTTTGTAATTCAAATTACGTACAAACGAAAGGTATTTAACGTTAACAATGACATAAAGACAATGGCAATGTATATGTATATATGTAAGAATGCTCTGACTGTATTTCAGGTATACCTAACTGCTTTAAGGTACAATGTCCAACTAAATATATATGTATTGACAAAAAGTTGTACGTGTCGTATGTCGTATGCTATTAATGTACGAATTTATAAACAGTAAGTTACTCCGTCTATGAATCAGCTCAAAATCCTCCTAATATTATAAATGTAAAAGTTTGTGAGAATGTATGTTTGTTATTCTTTCGTTTTACTGATTTACTTGAAATTTCGTATATAGATAGGTGGATTAATAGATTAACTCATAGGATACTTTATATCCTGGTATTGTCCCGGGAACGAGTACAACGCAGGTTAAACCACTACTCGTTATACATAAAAGAAGCAATAAAAACAAATTCCTCCGCACACCCCAGTCTCAACTTAATTTTTATTCAGGTTCGATATAAAGGACCTTGCGTCCTTGATATAGGAGAGAGACATTGACACCGAAGGACCTATAACAAAGTTTAAGGCCAACTTTAAGAAAAAGAAATTCTCCTCACGCGTCCTTGTAATTGACAACGATTGTTTTATTAGTTCAGAAAATTTTAAATTTAGAAATATTCCAAATACATATGTATACCATAACTCTCGCAGAGTACGAAAACTAATAGTTTAATAGTTTGTCTCGCTCACACACTTCTCCACCTTTCGATTATACTTTAATAGAGTAAAAGACAGTAAAATCAACACGATCCCATACAAAAAGCGGTCACAAAATCCTGCTCAAGCGAGTGGTGCTGCCGTTGCAGCTTCCTCGACTACGCAACGGTTCAACGCACTCTGCCCATCTAAAATCGTACATTTGTCCCGATGCCAACCAAACATGTTGACATAACATACATAGCCATGTATATGGAACTTAATGATTCAAGAGAAATGGAAAACCGGACCGTGAAATTAAAAAAAAAATTGTTGAAAACAGCCAGTATTGTTGGTGATTTCAATATGATATTTTTTGTTCGAGTCTGGTTTTTATCTTAAAGCAAAAACAACATTTAACATCAAATGTTTACTTGGACATTATAACAAAACCTCGTCATAGATAATTCTATGAGTCGAAATCGTTCTCGACTTCAGACACGAAACAAGTCATACTAATAATTATTTTACTGGGTTTTGAAACAATTATCGTATTTATTTGTGCTATAATTCCTTGGCCTTTATTTCATTTTCTTATAACCGTTTTCATTTATTAGTTTGAAGGTTATAATAAAGTCACTAATAAAGGTTGGTTTACAATCAACATGAAGATTATTTATCGCTGACTTATCACATTTCATTATTGTTGTATTATAATTATATATTAAGTCAATGCTCCTTGTATTTTGTAAATCGATAAACAAAGCAAATAAGATAAGCAGGATAAGTTATTTAAAAGGTTTCGCATTGTTGTCGCAGCGGTAATTAATCCTTTTAATCACTGGCAAATATTGCGCATTTAAGCACGCACACCAGGTCGGAATAGTCGAGAATTATCTCTACTTTGTAACATTGTGCTTAATATAGTGGTTATGGGAAGGCTGATAAACGCGGCGCTAGTAAGATGTAAATTCAAATGTTTTAAATAGATATCTTAAAGGGCTTCTTGACGCATTATTGAAGGGAGCGCTACTAATATAATACTAAAGCTAATAATACTTGATATCACCTTAATGGAGGATGTAAAATCCTGGAGTAAGACTCACCACATCACCCACGCTGCATAATCAACATATAGGCATTAACTTTAATTGCAGCATATCTTTATATACATATACCAACTAAGCACTACAGTCATGAAATGTAGCGCTGACCTGCAGCAAAATTCCCTGCCTTTTCTTTTCCTGTCTGCATGACTTAAGGCGCAATATTTACACTTAAATGTTAACACGAATCTTACTAACAACAATATTAGTTAATAATATTATTTATAAAAATTTTAATGAAAGCTGTAATTTGGCATGCATGCTGCCCAAAACTCTGGAATAACACACAGGTTACGATACACTTTTCATTACGTTATTCCCTCGGGAACGAGAACCACACGAGAACGAAAACCAAACCGTAGGGGGCAGCTAGTAGCTATTAAAACAATAACACGTCTTAAAACAATGTTACATAATATATATTAAAACATCGCACACACCACTTTTTACAGCACGTGTTAATTCAAACAAAAGAAAAAAGCATTGAACATTAATATCAATACATTAACAACTGTCACTCGGGGACAATAACAATAATATGTGAGTTTCGTGGATCGTATTTAGTGTTTACATAATAAAACATGACCTTAAGACACCACAGCACGTTCTTCGCTCATATTATATGACGCATTGCGACGTCATAAGTACGCTCGAAGTAATAATATTGTCCTTTAAGGTTACATGAATATGTGACACATATATTTTACGATAAAAGGCTGTATAGAAAAGACTAGTACATTTTTCTTTAGTTTGTTTACGGATTAAGGGAGGAGCCCTTTGGAGTGACCCTTACGACGGTTACGAAGCACTCATCTTCTCATCTACCTATTTCATATTGTTTGAAAGATGTATTAAATCAAATATTTATGTATCAAATCCTATCTATCAAAAACATGGAATATTTTATACCATATCTGACGATAATACCAATTAGATATGAATAATTACCTACGTAATTACTAAACATACATTTTAACAAATAGCTATCTACAACGAGCCATCAGAGCTGTCAGATAATCACTATAGAATTATTATTAAATCTAATGTCTCGCTAATCTCCTAAATAACAACCACCACCCTCGCTAACTTTCTCGTGTTTATACAATTATTTTCAAAGCAATTCAGGCTGTATTACCAAACGCGAAACAGCAAATTGCTTTAATAAATAATGGCAAAATAAATACTCAATTATGTGTTGTATACTCGTTTTATTTACAGTCTATTCTGATGCGTACCAAAAGGAAAATAAGGGCTATATTAGCTTGCATATTTTGTATGTATTGACGTTGTTACTACGAAAATTAATCGGAACCGAGTAGCCTTGGACGGCTATTTTAAATTGCCATGCCCTGTTGTTTGTAAAATATTTGTTTACATTCCGTTTTTTACACACGGCGTCAGTTAAATGAGAACGGTAATGAACTTGAAAAAAATCAAGATAAGAACAAATTATTTATTCCTCTTCGAAATGTACAAAAGGGGAAGAAAGGTAAACTATTGGAATTTAATGTAAGGAATACTGTATAGGTTTCATCAACCGCTTTTTACAAGAAAAAGTCCTAAAAACTGACTTCCTTGTACTATTTATCCACTGTCTCGCCTTTTTATCTCGACATAAATTGTACGTTGGTACTTATAGATTGTAAAAACGAATGTTTCATTAGCCTCAAACATCAATATAGCAATCTGTAACTTCCATATCATAATTATTGATACCATATCTAAACGCCAGTAGTGACGTATTTTACAAAGAGCCATAACAGACTTCATTTCTATGACTATATTATTATACTCGTTATACGTATTTAAGTACATTAAAAAACCGGAAGGGTACAATTTAATTAGCTGTGACATCTTTAAACAGTTTTTAAAGACGACAAACACAAAACATCTATCCATATAAGGCACAAAAAAATCCGGATAGTTCAAAAACATGATAAAGTCAGTATACATGAAGCAAAGATCATAAAAGATACGATTCAAATAATAGTTATCTTATCACGACAAAGCAAACTAAAAATATAATTTACAAAAGGATTGTTGTTGAATCACCAATGTAATATAAGTTAGAATCTCAATACCAAACATATTAAATGACATCCATGTAGCCACTTGTAGTTTTCAATTTAACTATAACAAGTAAAGTAATAAATATTAATCAAGCGTATAGTTAGTAGAGACAGTTACTTTTTTATAAACAGAACTAATAATTACCTATAATATAAAAATAAATCGGAAAATGCGTTCACACTATACCCTAGCCTACCCAAAACCTTACACATTGTTCTCCTTTTTTTGCTTAAAAACCATCCTTGTATATCCAGGAATATAAAAAAAAAGAATTATGTCAATCGGTTCAGCTGTTATTGAGTTATTCGCTTACCAACACATGTTGCGATTCATTTTTATATTATAAATAAATAATGGCATTGTACTAGAGTCCACACCATGGACAATTACGAAGGACACGAGTTCAAAGTTCCACTTTGTGTGCCAAACAAACAGTTTAGCAAAACAAGCCTGTAATTATAATATACGATAAGAGTGTTTAACTGATATAGTTTGTTGGGAACTAGCTTTGATTAGCAAGTTTTAACCAAATTCAAAACAAGGGGGTGATTCCTCAATTAGAAAATTTGTGACTATGTGACGTCACATACTCAGAAAATGATACCTCTTCAAAATAGAAATGTGTAAAAAATATTGCAACTAACGTAGCTGATATACTCAAACCAACTTAACGTTATTTAAATAACCGTAATCATCTTAATCGTAGCTTTTATCTTAATTAAAGTCCAACTTTACGCCTTCTTCTTTAATATAAACATATTGTACACATCACGAGAGCGTGAATCACGAGCTCTTTATGAAGTATATTAATTTAAACCATAAACAGTACAACGCAATGGCCAACCTAATTTCGTAGGTTCAATGAAATTTATATTTGTACGGTCTGCCTTAAAGCATTTTATGTATAATATAATTAAGAAACTGCTAACAAAACGGAAAAGTCATAGTTACACGTAACTGCTTTTTTTCTACATTTATGTATGTTTTATTGTACTTGGCTTATTTGCTAACCCTACTGCGTGGCAAATAACGCGTCATCTTAATGTTTCGTTCGACAATAGCACGTGGAAATATTTTTGTAGGAATTAATATTTTTTTCCACTTATTCTGCCGACCTTACCGCGTAGTAAATACCGCGTCATTTTAACTGTTATGTTTCATTTGACAATAACACGTGGCATATTAATATGTGCTAGTACTACATAGAGCTAAAGCATATGGTAGTTTGTTTAAACGCAGCTATCTCTATAACCACGGGTTCGGATTTTGCAAAAAATATGCTTTTAAAAATCCTCTTAAGTACTTAAGTTATCGTACGTTCACAATGGTATATTATAAATATATATTAATGACACAAAGTAAGGAAGTTTTTGTAAGGGCTTAAGAATAAATAAAAAATTTAAAGTATGGACTAAATTGAAGGTCGTTATGCGCAAACAAGTTATAGTTAATAATATATTATGTACCTATGCTTAAAATCATTGAGATGGATTTTAAGCATAGGTACATAATATATTATTCATATAAAATATTAACGTGTGACATACGACGCTGGGTAATAATAATCATCCTAATATTATATTTTCGACATCCAATAACTCCATGAAGGTTCACAACGATAATTAACTTTATAAATAAATAAAACCGACTTCATGATCATACCTATTCAACAAAAAAATAATCGTTGAAATTGGTTCATAATCGGCGGAGATATTGCGTATAAAAAAGTTCATCCCCAATTTTCCACCCTTGGGGGTTGTTTTTTTTATTATTAAATTTAAATGGGACCACCCTTGAGGTATTACCTATACGCCGAAAAAGATTTGTTCAAATCGGTTCATAATTGGCGGAGTTATCGCGTAACAAATATAGAAAAAGAAAACAAACAAATTGAGAACCTCCGCCTTTTTGAAGACGGTTGAAAATTATATATGATACAAAGGATTAAAAGATTAGATAAATGAATGTGCCCGAATATAAAAATTGGGTCTTTAGGGAGATTGGGAATAGCAGTACTATATGTATAGGTCGCGTCATTTATGTTTAGCGCTGGACGAGAATAGCTGCGCACCGTTAGAATCGCGCTCGTAATTGACGAATTGGTGCGAGAAAGACAACACGACTGGGACAACCAATCAACGCTCGCGCACCCGACGATCACGCGCCCCGCGCGCCGCGCCGTTACCTCGATATTTTTGACTCTTATTTTTGACTTCTGCGCAGGTTTCGTTCAGCGCTAAAGATTCGTGACGCGACCTATAATGACATCTGATTTTTTCGATTTTACTAAATATCGAATCCAAAGCTTTTTCTAAGTTTGTTAAGTAAGAGAAATTCTAACGAAAAAAAATATTATGTTCATGTATCTCAAAATATTTTAATATTGGTTTTATGTTAACGACCTCAACAACACCTAAGAGAAATTTGAATAATATTTAAAATAATCGCTGTATTTATGGCTCTATCAACGTATTTTGCATATCAAATGCCTATTTGTATGTCTGTAGGTAGCTATTATAACGAAATATTTGTATGGAATTAAACCGTAAAATATGTTATATTATTAAACTAGCTTTTGCTCGCGACTTCGTCTCTATTTATGTCTATTATAATGTATAAGAAATTTATAAAGGATAATAAAATTTTAACGTACTTCTATGTAGTTCAATATTTTATTTTTATTTTCTTATTGGAACATATTATTTCATTACAAAATCTGAGGTGAATTTTGCTTAGAAAATGAACATATACTATCGCAGACTTTTTTAGATCGTTTGGAGGGAAATAATTATTTTCACGTTTTTACAACCTTTATATATTATATAATAACTGAGAACCTTCCTGCATAAATGAACTATCCAACACAAAATTGCGACCAGTAATTTCTAATATAAACGCGTTCAAACAAACAAACAAACTCTTCATCTTTATAATATAAGTCAAGATTAAGCCATAAAATGTGTTATATATTATTTATGTTAAATCGTTTCTGACCTTATGTGTATATTTTGATAAGTGACTAATTTAGTTAAGTATACAAGTTTGTTAACTTGGAATAA
The DNA here is from genome assembly GCA_018238005.1 of Eurema mandarina. Lineage (NCBI taxonomy): Eukaryota > Metazoa > Arthropoda > Insecta > Lepidoptera > Pieridae > Eurema > Eurema mandarina. The sequence goes on from DWAJ01000385.1 coordinate 29,445, forward strand.
ATTAAGCTTTTACTTAGATTAACGTGCTTGTTGTAACTTTTATATTTCTCTACTGTTTAAGTTTTTAACCGACTACAGCCAAGAAGGGTAATGGTTTTAGCTATCGATGACTTGTTTGTATGGAACCATGTTTGTAAATTTCACCGTAGCTTCTAAAATACTGAACTAATTTTAATAAAAAAAGAGTTTATACTATCGGTAAGTAATAAATAATCCCAACACAAACTAAGAAAAAATTAGAAACCACAGCTCGTAAGAAATGACCACATTTAATAAAACTCTAATATATATTTATTTTATATAATAGGGGGCAAACGAGCAAGCGCGTCACCTGATGTTAAGTGATCAGCGCCGCCCATGAGCACTCGCGTTGTCACGAGTGTGTTGCCAGCCTTAAGTATATATAAAAAATAATATTTTTAATAATCATAAAAGCGATAAATTATAGGTAGTTAGAGCGTTAGAAAGCGTCTCCAGCTGAGATGGTAAATCGATGGTCTGTCGATAAAATATTAGGGTATAAATATTTGTCGACTTTCGTTGTAAGATACGAGTGGGTCATAATTAACTAGGGACTAGAGAATTTGTCATTACAAGTTGAAACTAAATAGTTATAAGTTACTAGCTGTCCGCGTGAACTTTCATATAAACTTTGACCCCCTTTTCCCCCTATATATACCCTTTTTCCAGTTAAAAAGTAGCCTAAGTCCTTCTCCAGGTTCTAGACTATCTTTGTACCAAAGTTCGTTCTAATCGGTTTAGTAGTTTTAGCGTGATGGAAAGAGAGACAGAGTTACTTTCGCGTTTATAATATTAGTATGGATGGGAGATAGTATTCGCCTTATATTAACAAGAGACAGACCCAGACTAGAACTTTTCTTTCTTCTTTGGCGTGTCACGCCTTATTAAAAATCATCTTAGGATAACCATGTTTTTTTAAAGACTAAAAATACCGAACTGTCCAATGAAATATTATTAAGTTGTTATTTAATGTTGAATGTGTTAGTCTACTTTTTAGGCGACGGATTTAGAATAAAATGCAAAAAAATAGTCTAAAAAAAGCCAATAATATATATATAAAATATATATAAGATATTTAAAATATGGCTATGTTTATTGAGATTCATTTAATATCATTAATCGTCTTTACTTCTAAATATAAATATAAACATCTTAATACTGTTTACAATAATAAATGATAATAAATGGCCAGTCGTTTGTTATTTAAGAATCGATTGTCATAATATAAAAACAACATTATATTTCCAAAGTGTCAATTAAATATTAAAATTTTAACACACACATAAAGACAAACAAACGAAAACAAAACTAACATTACTAACTAAGAAAATAATAACTTGATTATTCTTTCAATATGCTTTACTATTTTAAAAGGCCGGCAACATACTCGTGAAGCAGTAAGCTAAGCTTCTTTATGGGCGAAGATGGTCATTAACTATCAAACAACCATTTCAGATTTCTTTCACAATAAAAAATAAATTACTATACGTTAATTTTCTTTCAAAACATGTCATTCTCATGTGAGACCATTTTAACCGACTTTAAAAAAAGGAAGAGGTTTTTCATTTCGATCGTATACATATATGCTTTTAACGTATGCATCTATAGCCAAGCTCATACATAAAACACTTTGAAAGTGTTAAGAACCTCTTTAACTGATGTTCCCTTTATCGGAAGAAAGTTTAAAATATGTTAATTAAAATTAAAGGACGCTTTAAAGTGGGTCTCCATCAATATTAATATATGATAATGTTCTGTCCGCCGTTCGCGCCTTGCGATATAAGAGTATATTTATGTTCTAGACTTAAAAATATGTGGAATTTATACTAGTTTAGTTTTAGGATTTATAGCCTGATGTCAGTGAAATCTAGCGAGCTATAAAAAGTGGCTTTTCGAAACTTTGTATTGACATATATCTTCTTATTGAGAGATAATATTTAATATTAGCTAAGTTTGGTCTAAGCCGCGTTAACCTCAATCAAACTTTCATCCAGTATTTAAACCTTTGAAATTCTTTATTTATAGCAACTAAAATTCGCTATATTTGTTTTAAATTTCATTAAAACATGTCTAGTAGTTTCACAGTGTATTGCAAACAAATAATAATCGAATCTCATCGCTTTAAAGATTAGTGTAGAAGGCATTACACGATTGAACACTTTAATAAAATTATAAATGCAACGTTTGTTTTTATACACGCGAAAACAAATGAACAGCTTTGAAACATGAAAACTTCAACTCTTACAGATTATTTTCATCTAAAAAGGCGTATCTGTTTCTAGCCGTTTAGAAAATAAACCACATCCTTTGACAACCACTTGAATTTGAAAAAAACCTGTCTTAAAAGCCTTAATTTAAGATTTAGCTTCTATTTTGTAATTCGGTTCAACGGATCATTAGTCTCGCGTAATCGATTAAAGCACAATTCTCCGGCCGATAGTTAATTCGTAAAATGACTACTTCCTTTTCGTACCGTTGTGTTTAATGTGAAGCCTTAAAATTCATTTAAATCAATTGAGCGGCTTCCTTTGTAAATTACTAGCGATGTTCCCTGTCTTTCCTCGCTTAAATTCGAGTTTCGATAACACTATTGATAAATAATATCGCTTTTGGTAAAATATCTTACAAAATTGGTTAACAACGATTAAAATTACAAAATCTATAGCTTCATAATTATACCTTTAGAAATTTTTACTTCATTACACTTTTCGCTTATTTCTGTCTGTACCCCTGTATGCTTAAATCTTTAAAACTGTTCTACCGTTTTAAATGCAGTTTTTATTATCTAGATCCTATATGAATTTAAGTGTTTTAGTAATAAAGCGTAAGCTGTAGCGTTCTATAAAATTGTAGAAACGCAAGAAGGCTCTCGAGGAAGCCTTGATCCGATCTGCATACAAATTGTTGTTAATATAAACCCAATGTTGTTAACAGATCATTTTATATTTAAAGCACAATTTAAAACTTAATAACGTAGGTTTAACTAGATTTGTATAAGGTTTTAGATTTAAAAATAGTTTTTTTACATGTAGTAGGTTGGAGCTATAATTTTCTTATAACTGTTGATTGTGTAATATGTACTTCTTAAAATAACATCGGGCTTTTTCCATCCCATAGGTACGTTTATCTAAATGGAAATGTCGATTTTAATGTCTATATGAAATTAGTTATCGTTTCTATGGCAATATTAGGATACAATGTGACTACGTGTTAGGATAAACTATGTGTCAATCCTGTGTATTTATTTGTATCTGCATTACAAATTTCAGTCGAATTCATTTAGTAAAGCCTGCATGAAAAGCTTAGTATTTCTACCTTAATAGTAATTATCAGCTAGCGTGATTTAAGAGAAAGGTTTATGTGTATAATAATGTATTCGTAAAAGCGGGTTTAAACCGCGGTTAAATTAGAACTTACTTTTGTATTATAATGACGTCAACATACTATACTACTATAGCATAGTTTGTTAAAGATATGGTTGACTTCACATTTGATAACCATGCTTTACATTATAAATACAAGTGTAGGGTTAACAATTTGAATAAGCCAACAATGAGTACACGTCAGTATGCGGTCGGACATTCCCACGGAGGGTCGATGTGACCCGCATACACTATTGTGGTACTTGACGAGGCGACCTTTATATTCCTATGAGGGTTAAAAAAAAGAATTGTAGTCATTGAATATTATGCAAAGGGAATACCTCTGCTTGTATTATATGTGATTGATATTTTTAAGTCACTAATCGATTAGTAATAATTTTTGGGTATAATTTTTTAAAAATAGTAATGAAATATTTAAAAATTCTAGCTTCTTATTTATTTTTATCGACACCTCTATTTGATTCGATATACTATAGTTGTATTATTGTAACGAAATAAAATTACGAAATTTAAAAAATATTTACTAAACATATAATTTCTAATACTTCTATTGAAGGCTTTGAATCTATCTAAATTGTATTTACTAGCTATGCCCAGCGTGTTTATCCGCGTTACCGTTACAATATCGAGATTTTAATCTAAGTGGCCAAAGAAATGAAAGAGTTGATAATATCATCCATGCACACTCTACTTCTCTCTTAGATCCATGCTTTTTAGGAAGGAAGGAATAACTTACAACCGTTACAATGTTCTTAAAAATTTCAGCCAAATCTGTTCAGTAGTTTTGGCGTGAAAGAGAAAGAGAGAGAAGGTTGAAAATATTATCCATACGCTACTCTATTCTAATAGTCTAATATAGCAGTTTCTAATATAAGAAGGAATAACTTACTCTTTTGGATAGATAACAAATCAAGTTCAATTTAATAAAGTTTTCGTAGCACAAATAACTTGTAGCTATATTTCATCTAATGATTCAATCTAGTCGGTCGGCAGAACAAAGGCTCGATCAGTCGATAACATTGTAGGTAATTCGTTAATGGAATGTTCTGGAAGCATTATCAATAACAAGTCATAGGACATAGATGATCATTCGGATCTTGCTATAAAGATATTACAATTACTAGTAAAATGGTTTAAATAAGGGTACCCAAAATTTCAAAATAAAAAAATCGCTAAAATTCTTAAAACGAGAAGTTGAGCGACATTTAAAATAAATAATGCATTGCGATAATAATGAAAAGATTCATTGGTCTTCAAATGATTTCCACAAAGTCCTGGATAGTATAGTAATTATAATTAGTATGTCTATCTACTAAGATTGACTTACTATAACCAAATATCTATAAAACTAGCGACCCACGCCTTATTATGCAAGCACTATACATGTAAACCATCCCCTTGAATCATTTTATCTATATAAAACAAGTACAATATTATTAAAAAAACAAAATACCCGACTGCACACTAAAAAAAGAGTAATTATGTCTTTATCCCGTGGGACTTTTAGGATAAAATGTATCCTATGACACTCCCGTAATCAAGACAAATCTAACGATAC
>DWAJ01000386.1:0-34399 GCA_018238005.1 Eurema mandarina
ATACTTTTATGATAATACTTACCGTTTTGCTGAAAATCGCGAAAATCTCATTTTTTTGACCTTTGACCTTGAATAAAAAAATTTCCTTACAGGGGAATGATGGGGAACTTTTAGACATTGTTTATAATTATGTTTTGAACAATTTCACAGAAATTCAGCTTGTTGGGACTTTATGTAACTTCAAATGTCTAAATTGACCGGACTATATGTACTTGTCGAATTTCTTGTTTAACCACTAGCTATATCAAACTTTTGTTTATCGTCTTTCAGTTAGGGACTATCACTAAATAGTACTTACCTATCACTATAAAGCCTACGCTGATAAAACAAACTTATTAATTTCATTATACTTATTATTGTAAGTATGTATTTCTGTTCTTTTAACTATATCTTTGTTTGAACAAGAATGAATAAAAGGAATTGTATGTAAGTATATTTATCTTTCATATCCTAGATATTGTGCGGTTATCATAAGAGAAACAATTGATAAAAGATTTAGTTTACAAACAATAATGGACGGAAAGGTTTCTTCAATACATTTTTGTATTTCTTAAAATTAAAAAAAAATCGTTTTTGTATATAACTAAATTGATCCAAAAAATATAAATTTGCTTCGAATTTTAGTATTTTATTCTTTTAGATTATATTTATACTTATAATAAATCTGTAGAGAGGTCAATTCTGTACATTAAATATATTTCGAAAATAACTATCAGGGGTGATAAGGGATCGATACTTATGCCGAAAATGCAATTAGTAAAATTTTTGTCTGTCTGTCTGTTTGTTAATGGTTATCATTATAGAAACAAAACCCCAGATAGCTCGATTCGTAGATTTCTGATTATATTTGTCTACTCTTACTTTTGTAACACTCTCAGTCAATCCTAATTAAAAAGCTAACATTATTCACTAATAAGAGTCATAGAAATTGGTATAGAAACACCAAAGTTTTTACTTAAGTTTCTTCAAATATATGTTGTATCCGACAACAACAGCAACAGTCGATTTTTTTACGAAAAAACGACGTAAACGCGAACGAAGTCGCAGGCGACAGCTAGTTTTTAATAAAACTTATTATTGATACAAATCCAGTTCATTATATAATGTATTAAACTGACCTTCCACATTTTCATTAACATAATATGTTAGATTCTAACAACGGACGAACGAACAAACAAGCAAACTTGACGGAGTTAATTTGTACCGTTTCTTGTAAACAAACCACTAAAAATTTTTTGTTTCTGTAATTCTTCCCGCTCCGTTCTCTAATTGTTAATCAGGGTACTTTTTTTTAATTTTTGATTATTTATAATTTGTTACATAAAACATTATATTTGAGTAATATTTGTCTACACAATAGTTTTAGTAACTCGCGGCCTTATCACTTAAAAATGATGTCTTCCAGACAACCATTGAAAAGAAAACCTTGTGCAATGCTAATAGATTTTAAGCGGGTGGCGAGATAAAATCATAAAATATGTGCTTCTTTCTCATAAATAAAACAACATATAATTTGAACATATTTTATTAATAGCACAACAACTCTAGAACTAAATGCGTAATTATCACATCATTTCTAAATACCTCTATGCTTTTCCATCCTTTTTTGTCATATAACGTTATCAAAGATATGATGGCCACCTCTTTCTAAAATATCACCCAAAAATACAGCCTTCTATAACACTTAGAACTTCATTCTTTGGCTTTTATTATTTCTATATGTACATTGTACAGTAAACATCTATATAACATCGATTATTTCAATAATTTTCTAAAATACATCAAGTTTAACAACAATATCTAATATTAGGCGTATTAAACGGTTGGAAAAGTACGTATTTATAAGTTCGCTGTGGTTTGGTAAACACAACTCGTGAACTAAAAGTAACCTCATGGGAACATTTACCTTACGAACCAGCACTTTCTGATTTTTGATTTTATTTTCATTGGATATTCAAAGTATTTCAGTTTGTAAGGCTACATCCCATATTCACAGAACTTGTACACCTTAAAACGCAAAATGGTCTATTTGCGAATAACTTGGATTCTGTGTGTTAGACCATAAGAGATGTGATTTACATATAATATATTAAAATTTATAACATATTCAATAGGTTATAATAAATCAATATAAACTATGTAGTATCCAATGATACTATATTAAATATAGTATCAATAACATTCAACAATGAAAAATCTTCATTTTTAATATAATTTTTGTGTCTAAATAATTTAAAAAGTTTACATGTCTTTCATATTATGTTAGGAATTATTAAAACGTAGCTGATATTTTGCATGTAAAATGTATAAAAACATAACGGGATAAAAATGTTAAATTTTATCAAAATAAATTTATCAAAAATTATAAATACATAATTGGTTAAAGTATCTACACACTTTTTACATTATACAGTCTAAAAAATTTAAACATCTAAACGACAAGTCTATCTTTTACTTTATAGTACAAGGGTATTGTAACTACTTGAATTACTAATTAATTAATTAAGCAATTGTACGGATGATTTTTGTCAACGTTTAAAAAAATTGTTTTGTGCTGTAAAACATTATCTACCTTCAAATAATATTCAACTAAAATAGTCAGAACGCTACATTACACGAACATCATTTTAGTTTAAGTTTTAAAACAATTATTTACATCTATTTTATACTAATATACAATACAGAACTTTAACTTATAATTAATCTGCGAAAGAAATCTTAAATAAACAAATATTTCGAGTAACGACTCAAACGTATGCTCCACATCTAATCGACCTATATAAATTGTTTAAGATAAGAAGTCTACTTTTATTTTTTTTATTGATTGCTTAAAATTTAGTAAATATAACAAGACTGTGCCTTTGATATTTCTAGTTATTTCAACATGAGTAATTTCATATCTATTACTAGCCCACAGTTTGCACACTCCTAAAATTTGAAAGTACCGAAAACTATACAACAATAGTGGATAGTAAATTACTCAATCACGTCGGGTCAAAATATTGCATTTTAATATAATAATTAGAAACTTAAGTATACTTATAATTGATGATTAAAAAGATCATAATGTAATAAACAAATCAATGTTTCAGGACACTTATACACAGCGCCATCTAGTCCCACGCTAAGCAGAGCTTGTGTTATGGCAACTAGATTACATAAATAAATAAATACATACAATACATGAGCAACACCCAGACCCCATAAAAATACAAATGTAAAATATATTACAAATATATTTTCCTGGTATAGGAATCGAACCCTTCGCGCAGAAAGTAGTTTTGCTACCCTTGCGCCAAGCAGTCGTCTTAAAAAAATGTTTTTGTGTAAATGTAAACAAAAAAATAATCAAGTAATATGTTTTACATAAACAAATAAATATATTTTATTTAGGAACTTAATATTATTAACTTTGACATAGAAAAATATAGTACTTAATAAAAACTTTAAGACGATGAATTATTTATTGTACGTTATTTATTAATACTTAAAATCATTTATTTATTGTAACGTATGTAGATGCGAGTGCATATACTTCAAAATAGAAAAATTAAAGGAACTTTTCACATTTAATATGTACTAGTAATTTATTATCGTTGCTTACATTATAAAATAAAAATAATAATAGAATAACATTACCTTAATAATAAATTATAGGTAAATCGTGTTTAAATAAAATATTGTGGTCAGTCTAGATGTATTGCATATAATAATATCTCTCATTAAGTGATGGTAGACTCGCCAGTCGCCATGTATATTAAATTTGCTTTCCGAGACTTAAAACAATAATACCTTCTTATAAAACAATTGCAAAAGACCGTAAGACCGTAAACTATAAACAGAGCGCACTTCGATGGTCAAAACTATTGCGATATGTGGTACTATACGAAATAAAATATGTTCCAAGCAAAGTGAATACTAAAAAAAAACTATTTAAAAAACAAATATGAAATATATGGTGCATTCGTAAGCTTTAAGACGGAATTTGTAAACTACTCTAGCTGGACGTAATAATTAGCTAAGGTATGGTGTTTACAGCTTCATCTAATTATTATCTTAATAAAGATATAATAATATGTCATAAATAAATTCAATTGTTATTTTACTAATGACCTTAACAATTATGTTCAAATTTCAGTACACAATTCATATTACTTTTTTTTGTTGGCTTATAATGAAATCGAAAGTTTCACGGGTTGAAACACTTTTTTAAATACTAAACACTTTTATAAAACATAAACTTGTTGTAAATTATATAATACCATCCAATTTTTTTAAAATTAGACAAATTATTTTAATTCATTTTGAATCATAAAGTGTATAAGTAAGTATACAGATACGTAAATTGTAAAATATGTAATGTAAGTCTTAATTTTTGTAAATAGTAGGTATAAAAAATAACATCATAAATGTAATAGGTACAATTAAATAAATTTTTTTTTTGAATAAAATCTATTGATCGAAGTTGGAAGTAGTAAAATAGGTAAATCATTAAGACTAGGATTGAACAAATATACAAAGAGAAATTTATTTTAAATCCTACATCGTAATAAATATGTTCAAAAAAGATTAAAAAATCATTTTCTATTATCTGTAACTACCCTGCCTTCTTTAGTATTCTCTCGTCATTGTTTTTTTTGACATAATATATATTATATAACATCATACAATTTAATTTTAAAAAAATTGAATTGATTTTTATTGAGGAATAAGTAATTCTGTAAAAATTTATTCCATAAATTGACGTTGACTGAGACAAACTTATTTGTCTCTAAATTTCATCCAAAATTTAAAATATAGCAATTTAATATTGTCTATGAAAAATATTTCTAGCACCGCTATCTTCAAGATGGCCGTGCATTGTACTTTAAAAGTAAACGTAGCACAGCGTTTATACATCGGGAACTTAAACAGTATCGTATTAAAATGTCTTAGAATTAAAATTACAGATTATTTTTACATTCAATTCCTTTCGAGATTTACCTAAGTGAGCAAATAATATTACCTTAACATACACATAAATCTCATGTTCATTATTTGCTTACACATGGTTATATTATTGCTAAAAAGCAGACGAATATTCAAACGAATCTCTTGACAAAATAAATCACTGTTGCTGTGCTGCTTTAATGATAATGTAAGAACATCATAAAATAATATCTATATATTTAATATAATGATATGAAACTATGCTTTGTTTAAGGCTTTAAATCATAGACATATAACACATTATTATTCTATGCTTTATACATTATTTTTTGGTTTTCGTATCGACTGTTTTTGTAGTGCATAAAGAGGATGTACCCGATTGTTTGCTTATAGACGTTGGAATAGACATGACTGTGGCGACGACCTCCGTGGGAGGCTTTGCTAATTGTGATTTGCCCGAAACACTTGGAGTGTTAGTTGTGGATGTTCCGCCTATTTTTGTTCGCGACGTAGCAACAATATATGGAGGAGTGCTAACGGTTGCATTATTGTTAGACACTTGTTTTAAATTTCCTGTTGTATGTTTTCCAATTTCGATATTTTGCGGCTGTTTCGCTTTAGTGTCTGATGTGGCTACAAGTGTTGGTAGTTTTGATTTATTTTCAGCCTTTGATATAACATTATTTTGAGATGATGTAGTGGAGATATTTGCTAATGTCAGTGGCTTTATCGCTGAAACTTGAGATGAATCTTTGGTAGTATTTATTAACTTAACTGTCGATACAGATGGTAATTCCTTTGTAACAGGTACTGCTTCTTTAGTATTACTAATTGTAATTTTTGAGGAGGATGGGTTTGATGTTGATTTAAGTATTGGTTCCTTACTTGTGTTCATTGTCCCGGTAGTTATTGATTTTACTGTGGTCACAGATTTACAAATAGGAGATATGGTACTTACGGTAGAGACCTCTTCAGTTCCCGAATTATTCGTTAAAGAGCTAGTAATTATCGTTTTAGTTTGAACTGTTGATATTGTTTTATTTTTCGTAATATCTTTTTGTGGAAAATTGTTAGATTTTAGAACTTCATTTTCAGTTTTTACAGGCTTCGAATTCAAATCTGTCGAAATATTCAATATTTTCATGCTTTCCGATTGCTGAATTAAAGCATTATTAGTTTCTTCTATTGCTGCATGTTTTTGCCTTTGTAGTTTTTTTGAGCTACTTGAACTGTCAAGTTTTATTTCTGAAGATTTTTTAGAATCGCTAGGGGTTTTAATATGAGAAATTAACATGGTACTTTGTTTACTCTTGTCTATGTTTGCTTTACTTATTATTCCCAAATCAACATCAGGTTTGCTAACAACCTGAGTCCTGTCACTATTTGTTACAAGTTTTTGCGATTGAGATGGTAAACTTGTTAATAATATACTATTTGAGGTCTGATTCTTGTCCTCAGGTTTTCTGTCAGGCACGTTGTCATCAAACTTATTAAGAGACGTCATATTATTAGAAATAGCGGTCGATGGTTTAGGGCCTGTTTCACTCTTTATCAAATGTTTTATATTCTTTGTGTCATCTGTAGGGTCGTTAATAATTTCACTTTTAATACTTTCATACTTTAGCGGCACATTCTCTGCTAGATGAACGAAGGGCTGCGTAGTTCCCGGAGATATTGAGAAGTTACCCGACGTAGTCGATGTAATTGGAGCGGACGTAACTTGAATAGGATCCATTGCCTTAGTTTTGCCATTTGCATGGATTTTTGCAGTAGTAAAAATTAAAGAATTCTGATTAAACACGTTAGGGCTATTTTCACATATATCAACTAGCTGCGATGACTTAGTTGCTATGTAGTTAACATTATTTTTGGGAATTTCAGGTACAATTTTTAATTGAGATTGAGTCGTGATGGAACCTGAAGTGTTAATTGAATCTAATTTAATAATTTTACTATGTTCCTGGACAACTTTTACCGAAACGTTAGATGTAGATATTGTGTTCTTATTTAACGCAACCTTTTCTATATCAATATCTTTAATTTGTGCAGTATCTTCTTCTGTTATGGAATCAGTCTTGATTTTTGATAGTGAAAATTTGGCACTTGTATTGGCAATTTCAGTTTTATCTTTATACGTTTGCAGTAATGGAACCAATGCAGCATCATCAGACTCATGATTTAAACTCTGAACCTTTTTCTTTATAGAATTTCTTTTCTTTGTGCTTATGTCTGATTTTCTGATATCATTATCCACTCCACTGTTGACCGACATTGAATCACCAATGTCTTTAGATGTCTGAAAAAGAATTGAAAATAATTTTTATATGTCTAAACGAACCTGAAAAATTATAAACTATAAAATATTTAACTAGTTCTTCTTCAATCTTTCTTTGTCTTGTCATAAAGTTTGTTTATTTACGAGTACTGCCGCTGGGTATATATGAAATGATATGATAAATTGTATTGCTATACGGTATCACGGTATATTAAAGCATTATGAGATCGAAACCTAACATTTGAAAGTTATGAAAATATAAACCTTTCGCATAACAACGAGTGGAAATGACTGCGGGGGTCAAGCGCCTCGTTCGCGCAACACGTGGCGGCCGTGCAGCAACAACACTGGAGGAGACAGTTCTGATTCACCCGGCATGGGATCTGAGCTACGTTGAGCTGGACCCCATTCTTTAGTGGGCTGGGACAAGAACCGCGCTTTCTGAAAACATGGCAAAGAAATTTTGTTGTGGAAAGTAAAATCATCTTCACAACAGACTTATATTTGTCTAGCACAAATAATGGTGTGGTCCATTATGTTAATTCATTGCCTCGAAATTTAAAGTTAGTCTTGAAAAATATATACTGTTTCTTCATGTAATATAATTAAAATAAACAGATAGGTATGTACCTGCATAATGGTAAGGTCATCAGGGCCTGTGCAAATTTTATCAATTGCCATCAACACGACAACTAAAATAGGTAGCATTCCAATGATCCATCCTACAGCGTCCGCCCACATTGGGTACACATAGTGTCCGTATGTAGCAGGCTTATATTCAATCCAATTGAAAGCTAGTATAAACTGCAATATATAACATTGTATTCATCATTAATGGAACCTGACGGAATTTTTTTCTGTTGCTTTAAATAAAAATGATATATAACTATTTAAAGTAAAATAAAATAGGAACAGGAGATTTGTAACATGCTGTCCTAAGCAATTTTATTTAGACTTTTTTTGAAGTGGAAAATAGAGCGGGACCGCATTACTAGTACCTACTGATTAAAAGAATTGAGTTGTCGCAACTTTAAATAAATTTTTGAATATTTGAATTTTACTCAAATAAATACAAAGTCATAATTTTCTGGAAAGTCGTAATTTTTTATGCAATTTCTCACTTATTCCTGATATCTTTGTTACCATGAAATCCTATCATACTAATATTATAATTGTGAAAGTTTGTGAGGATGTATGTTTGTTATTCATCCACGGAAAAGGCTCAAAGGAAAGGATCAAGGTCTGGACCGATTTAGTTGAAATTTGGTATGTAGATAGGTGATAACCTGGATCCCTGAACACATAGAATACTTTATATTCCGGTATTGCCCTGGGAACGGAAACTACGCAGGTAAAACCGCGGGGAATGGCTAGTACTAATATATGGCCGAAAAGTTTGACGAGTATTGCTTACCTCTTCAGGCACGGCGCGAATGTTAGTGAAACCTTTGCGGAACACCACAAATACCCGCTTCGCTCCGCAGCGCAGCGCCGACGTAGCGCAGTCAAACGCAGTGTCTCCAGCGCCTAATACTATTACATTGCCGTGTAGTTCTGGCAGACTGGCTTTGCAAGCGCAGAGACCTTGAAGTTAGGGAGAAAATTGTATATTTTTAATTATTTACTCAATTGCATCTTTATTTCAAACCTAACTGAAAGTCTTAATTAAGTATATTCTAATTAATTAGATCAGTGTAGCATATTTAAAGCAAATTTTTCGTCATCATCATTCATGATAATGGGTAGTCGTAAAAATTACCTTTTTTACTTCCTTTAGAAACCAAGGGCAAGAAGTCCTTGCTAGTGTAGAAGCCCATATCCTGCGTTAGGTCTTTAAATATGGGAACACTTTTAGGCTCTGGTAGACCAATACCAAGAAACACTGCCAAATGTCCATCTGCTAGAAGACTCTGAAAAGTTCAGGTGCACTGTGAGAAGTATGTGTGGCGACATAATACGAGTACAATGAATTAAAAAATTGCAACGATAATGTTGAAATATTATAATAATATAAATTCTTATTTTGGTTCATTCACAATAACACTCATAAAACAGGTTATCATCTTCTTACGCTTTGTGACAACAGTTTAAAATATTCATAGAATAAGTAATCTATACTAGTACTAATATTATAAAGAAGTAAAGTTTGTGTGTTTGTTAAATTGTAAGAGGTAATCTCGGGGTCTACTGAACCGATTTTAAAAATTCTTTCACCAATAGGAAGCCACATTATTGCTGAGTGTCATAGGCTATATAAAAAAAGAATTGTTAATATTATGCCAACGAAGTGGGTACGGGTGCGCTAGTTTTCTATATACGAATATTAAGGAATACCTATTTACTTAACCAATTAAATATTCTAGTGTAAAGTTGAATGAGTGAATATACTTTCGGAGTCAATGAGCCAATTACATCCAAATTATAAAAAAGTACACATATTATAGTGTAAATGTATTAATAATATTTACCTGCACTGTTAAATCTTTGGACGACAAAGATCTATTGGTAAAAAATTTAACTCCTAGATTCTTGACGAGATCTATTTCATACTGCACCACGTTAATTGGTAGACGATATTGTGGGATTTCAGATGAACTGTAAAAAGGTAAGTAGGTACATAGGTACTTTATACCATTTTTTTGTGATAAATTGAAAAAGGCGCTCAAAAAATTTTATATAGACTATCTTTTGACTAGTCAGTAGTATGTAAATTGTTACACACTACTAACTAGTCAAAAGTCTAAATAGTAGAAAAAGAGCAGGCTACTGAGCCTTTGATCTTTTTATTATTTGTTATAATATTATAAAAGTTCAAATAATACGAAAAAAATTACTAAAATATATAAACCTAATATATTGACCTACAGAATATAAAATATCAAAATAAATATTTTATAACATACGCGGATTACGGTCATTTTAAAATATTATGAGCAACGCAATCTTCGTAATATTTTAACATGATCTTATCATAAGACCTATGACTTAAATAACAACGACGTAGTAATATGATCGGTAATCGTTCTTATCTTTGCAATATTATTAATGACACGTGTCAAAACGATATATCATCACAATTTCTCTAATATTATTTGTATTCCTACTTTAGAGGCTAGAATATCTTATCGGTTGTCTTCTGAATAAAAATATATTTAAGAAAGCATTTTCGTGAAAACACATTCGTGAAGAATGTGTTATTAAGTTGAAGATTCGAATTAATAACTATCTATAACTCATTGTATATACAAAATAATAAAACCGTCCATAAATTCTGTCTCTACTACATACCTAAGACCTCCAAGGTAACTTTCTTTCTCATACACTGTGATATTCTTATACCCAAGTCTTGCTAGAAAGCAAGCGCAACTAATGCTGGCTGGTCCTCCACCAACTAGAGCTATTTTTTGATCACCACCTTTAGGCAGGGGTTTGGTATTTGGGTCTAAAGTCTGTGGTATACCCATCTTCATAAATACCTGCATAAATAACCAAACAGTATCTGTATGAAATGTCTTAAAACAATTAAAAGGTGATTATAGCTTATATCCTAAATTATTATGGCTATATATTATATAGCCATTGTGACAAAATTGTGGAAGACTTCGCCGCGTTCACGATATTTAATCCTCCACTATTTCTTGTGACGAATATCGAAAGAATATAAAGAAACTAACTGAATCTTTCATCATTTTAATCGTTATTTATAATTAAAATGTGATCCACAACATTCGCGAATTCGTAAACTTACTTCAACAGCAAAATGTTGCAAGCCTCCAATGTTAATCGCGCCTTCTTCGCTCGCGTGCAGGTTGCAACCTCCCACACATAGGTCACTGGTGGGGCACACCATACCACACGTCAAGCCCAGAGGATTATCCGATAGAATCGCTTTAGCTGCTCCATAGTAATTCTAATGAACAACGTTTTAGTTAAAACTCGACATCGTCATCCGTTGATTACAGAATACGTTTTTAATCTCAAATTAATAAACAAACAAATATTTTTAAACAGCTTTTGTATGCAAATATTATCGACTAGCTATAAATATAAATTTGCTGGAATCTTTATTAAAATAAAAGTTATGATCAGGTGGAAGAATATGTATAATCTATTTCTCTTTTAATCTTATAGCGTGTGGTAATACAACTTAACAAAAGGTCACATATGACATATCATACATAATATCATGAAACTAGTTTAATCATACTGGATTATGTTCGACTACTATCAATAATTTCAGAATTATATCAACTATAGTACCTATGGCGGAAGGTATTGTTAAGGCGAAATTCTAATATATGGGTATATAACGTGCAAGGTATCTTACCCGGTTAGCAATGCTAGTAATAAAACTCTTGACATCGATCTGTGTAGGGCAGGACTTCTGGCAAGGGGCGTCCGCGCATTTGAGACACCTGGCTGCCTCCTTGAGTGCACCTCTTTCGGATAGCGTGGTGTGCTTGATGTCGTCGAAGTTGTTTGTAAGTGTAGGACAGGTCTGTTTAAAATATTGAATTGAACATTAACTTAGTAAAGGCAAATATTGAATATTTTTTGTGGGGTGCTCTCGGTGTGCTCTCGCATGCCTACAAATCTCGTAAGAAAGAGACGAAAACCCCACGGTATTCCACTATCCCGCTATGCGACGGAGTCACAGGTGCTCACATGGACTCTTTTCCTAGACGTTTTTACAATAAACAAAGTATCAAATAGCTTATAACAGTGTATTAGTAACACTACGTGAGTCAGATCTTAGTCTAAGTCGAATATTTTCAAAACTGAAAACAAATGTTATTGTTTATACTTACAGTGCATTTTCTATCAGTGTTGCGCTTCCAATGCTGTTTATTCTTCTTTGTCTCCACTGAAGGCACCAAATTGGTAAATTGCTTGACTTTCGGATTTAATTTGAGTAAATTCTGTAAATAAAGTAAGTCGTTAGTTATTTATATACCTACTAGCTGTGGCCCAAGTTTCAATCGCGTTTACTTATTCCCGCTTTTAAGTTTTTGGGTACATCAAGTCGTCAGTAGTCCTGTTAATAATTTATAATTACTAATCTAACCTTACTTTTTTATATCGAATGGATTGATTTCTTAACAAATGTCTAATTTTATTACAAAGATATAAAGAGTTTATCTCAAAAACTTTAACCGTTACGTCCACCTCTTTGTTAACTCTTAAGTCTTAACCTAGGTATATTAACGCATCGAAAACCCTACGGTCTATGTCAAACTATATTAGTATGTACAAATACATATTTCAATTAAATCGATTCAGTGGTATATAAAAAATATGCTATAATTTAATATAATCGCTATAAAGGTTTGTTACTTTGACTTAACGTGCTTAATTTATTTAACTTTCAGTTACTTAATTCTTCGTTCGTGCAATAACTTGTCTGGCAGAAATGTTTTATAGCTTAGAATATATTACACCTTATTGCATTAGTAGGTTTGTAATTTGTGCTTTTTTTAATAATATACACTAATTTATAAGGTAGTTAAAACAAACGCGTTTTTTAATTCTATTAAGATAAGATTGTATTTGATTATTATTATTATCATATTACCTAATGAATTAGCCTACATTCTATCAAATTATGAACCATAAAACAATGTTATGTTAAAGAAACTATGTATTAAACTACCTTATTATAAACAACTAAAAATATCATTTTACACCTTTCATAGACCTTGAAGTACTTGTATTAGTATTATTCTATTGACATATTCATCTAACTACGTGCGTATCAGACGAAATAACGAATGTTGATAAATATTTTGTACTGACCTCAATATCTGGTAGTTCTTGGCTTAACAGCTTTGCCATCGTTGCACTTTATTGCAATAAAAATAAAGGTGATTTTGGAATATTTAAATTGATTGTAATATAAAATTCGCGACGCAGTGGACTGCTCACTGGCAGTGCGTCACATACGACTGAACTGGTTTCATCATTTCAAGACTCAAGTCCAAAGCAATACTATGTATTTTATCTTTGTACTATCGCAACTAAGAAATAAAACAGACATATATGATGTTCATAATAAGAATGTAATACGTGATTTTTTCTATGTTAAAACGTGGATCAAGAGAATTAGGATGCCGTTTAAGTAGTTTTAATCTACCCTATAGAAAGTAAATATATTTTTTATATTTAAAAAAAAATAAAAATAAAGAGATTGCAGCTAGATTTTAAAAAGTATGAAAATATTTTATATACTCTAGTTTACTAGGTATTACAAAAGCCTTTAATTAAGATGATTAGTTTCCAAGAAAAAAAATGTTTTTGATTTTACGGAGTCTTTGCTAAAAGATTAAATTTCTTGTTTCGATACTTAATACACCAAATTCTTCATTATTTCATTGTATAAAAAAGATTATATACCACACATCGTCATCTCAATAATAGTTACTGGTTTTTCTCCCTATGTATATTAAAAACATTGCATTCCTTATTGTTGCATAATCGCTTTATATACAGACTTATTCATTCGAGTTTTTTCAAAGGATTTGCCCATAACAACTGTCTCTATGAAGATAAACATCGGCTTACTGCTTAGTAACTATAATGTGGGTTGTGACTTGATAAAAATACGAGCAAATGCGCTTACTGAATTATCAACGAGCAATTGTTATTCTGATAAGCCCTTTAGATATTTGTTTACATTTGTAATTTTTACGCTTATTACTTGTTCAAATCAATTTTAAATAAGAGTACGAGGTAGCCTAAGATTTTCTCCCGGTATTGACACGGGAATAAAAATAAACAAACTAATGAACACTTAACGGTATGAAAACCGCAGGGTTCAACTAGTGTTTTGATATATGCGAATTAATAGTTTTTTTCATCATTCTAAAACATGATGAATTTTTTTGTGTGAAAAATTTTAGGTACCTACTTAAATTTTAAAGAAATATACTTTCTGCTACTATTATCCCCACAAATTATTTGCTAGATAGGTAGATACATCATACAATATATCCTAAAGAATGAAGTGACAATCTTATCTGAACAAATAATATGTTATTATTACTTGATAAAGCAACTGTTACTGAGCAAACCAGGTACGAAGATAAAAACCGAACATAGAAATGAAACCAACATTTGAACAGTTAATATAAATATATTTTGAATTATTCAGAGGCTTCACAATATTTGGAAGAATTACTCGACACTTCAGTTGCGAACTGCGGTTTTCTTTTACTTAACATAACTAGTAAGAAATATGTTTTAAGAAATATCTAGTTTCATCTAGTATTTGACAAATACATACATTACAATCTTCAATCCCAAAGAAAGCATATCATTGCAAGTAACTTCATATTCCAACGGAAACCATGCTTTTCTTTACCATAGATAATCCACTATACCTTGGTAATTGTATATTTTTTTATAGAAATGGAATAAGTTAATTAAAAAATGTCCCAGTAGCCATGGCATTTTAGTGTAGTTGCTGTAATTAGGGATTTAATTCCTTTTCCAAAATTATCATTATCAAATAACAAATGAATTAAGATATCTCTTAAAACGCATCTTAGTCCATACAGATTGTATAAAAATAATATAATACAAGCTGTTACTGAAAGCGGGACACATACTGAATACACAATAGTTAGCAACAATTAGACTTACCATGTGCTATTTCCAAACATCATTCATAAGAAATCATAACAAATTTTTAAATAAAAAAGGCTTATAAATAGTCGAATTGAGTAACCTCCTTTTTTGAATTTGGTTAAAAAATTGGGCATACTTTTAGGCACTTGATAAAATCTAGGATTTTATTTAATTGACGTGTCTCTTTGTTTGTATTTTTGAAGTCGAAAACATCCCAATTTTAAACATTGTGGTCATTTTTTATTATTTACTTGCTTATTTTTTTTTTAAGATATAACTCAAAGTATAATGTATGTAGCAACATGGTAAGCCTCCCATAACAAATTTAAAAGCTAACACCGATTTAATGTTTATACATAGGTTACAAAATAGATAAATTTGGACTAAAATATAGGGGTTATGTACTACGACTAACTTGTTACAAATTAAAACATTGTTTCCATATAATATGATACATGAAAGAATTCAAAAATACTTCAAAACGAAAAAATAAAACGCAATTACAAAACAATGGTCATTGCAGACAATTTACTAACCAATGATATTAAGTTATATTCAAATTAGTTTTTAGTTTTTACATAAAGTATTTTATTACTAACCGAATACATTTGAACTAATATAAAATGCGTTCAAAGCCGACTATGAAACGATCTTTTGTCTAAATATAAAAATGCAACACCATACAAATGGTGCGTTCGATTACATATTTTATTAAAAACTAAATTATATTTATTTACATGCTGATTCTTCTAAATATTTGCATCTGAACAATACATACATTAAAACCTTATTACTATGAACCTATTTTGTGCAATTGTTGATGCTTTTTAAAAAGATAAGCAACTAGGACTATTTCCAAATTTAAAATTAACAAATATAATCTATGGCATCGTAACCGTAACGTCGAAATGTGGGTGACAGTAAGCAGTAACAATTGCACACACCTTAAGAGTTATTAGACGCATCGTACGCGCTGTAACTATAACCTTATATCATAGGGTGTGGATTTAGACAGTAATTAACATGCCAGTTGCCACAACACGATAACCGATACACTAATACATAACATGCTCCAAATTCATAGGAATTAAATAGAGGCCATAAATCGAGTTGTCAATTAAAGCCTAAACCCGGTTTCACATTTGCGAAAATGCCTAACTCAACTTACCTATGCGACCGAATTTAGAAGGAGTATAATAATAGCAGGGAACGATAAAAATGTTGTCCTTTTAAAATCGGCCGGATAATGCTATACGTTTAATTGTGCGGTGTAATGCAGTAGTTACTATAGATATATGATATCTTCACCATACACCTATAAATTACACAATATAAAATACAAAAGGAATTTGAACTGACATTATTTAAGACGGGGCATTGTTACAAACTATATATGTACCTACTACATTATTGGAATATTTATTTTGCTTGGCTTGAATATTTAATATTTGTTCGTAAATAAATTGCTGGGCAATTACATTTTAGAATTATTTCATACGAAGTTAAGTTAATTTTAAACCTTTTAAAGGTTTCGAGTATTAATGAAGATATCATTCTAGTCTAATGTTTTTGCTTCGTAGCTTTATGACGATATGTGTGACCGCATTGAAGCGGGTGCATCCAAAACTATTTTTGAAATTTCGTATCAAACTTAAACAATAATACTTATAAAACACATCACCTTTAATTAATTATTCTTGTACCTCGTTTTTAATAGATGTAAAATATTCGCCAATTTTATTAAACGGTAGAGTTGTTGAAATCTTATAATAAACGAATCGATTAGCGAATACTGAATATGTACTTAGGAAAATCTTCTATGAAATACAACAATGGAAACAAAATAAGCAATAATCAAAAAATATAATCTCTGCCTAACATAAATTTTAACAATCCCATATGAAACGAAATCCTTCAAATGGAAAGACATTCAAATGTTGAATAAAAGCCAATGATAAACAAAATAAATAACTTTAATGTAGGAATGTCATCGATCTGTCAGTGTCAGAGAAAGCACCCAAGAGTACGAAACGTTTAAAATTGTAGAAAACGACTGCCATATTGTAATACCATAGACAACTGTCAAGTGTCAACGTCACTCCACAGATTATACAAAAGCGTTTACATATACGGACTCACTCACATCCACATTACATTAATGATTATTAACAATAGGGATTAACATCTATGTATGCATTTGCAGTCCATTGTTTGTGTCAGCGCACTGATGTGTCCACGTCGACGGATGGTGGTGCGATCTATCGTAGCAAAGCTGTTTGCACTGCCGTCAGCTTCTCACTACACTATCTGAAAATACCCAATTGTACAAATATTGTTAATATATTACGTAACAATCACAAGTAAGATCATAATTTTTAAAATTACACATTTCACATTGACTCACTAGACCATTTTTACTGCTTATTCGGTTTTTACACATACTTTGGGTCTTGACGGTATCATTCTTGCCATAGAGAAAAGCAACTTAAAATATCTAGAACATCATATACACACCACAGCTTAAAATTTAGCATAACTTTTTCTGAGTTATTGGGCACAGAACATGACTATTTTCATCGAACATTCTAGACTTTAATCACGGAAATAATCTTTCTGGAATTTTCTAGAGCTTTCTAGAAGATTCTACCCGCTCACCTGGTCCTTACAAGAGCACACACTTCCGCTTGACCTTGACGGGTTGCACGGGGCACAGCACGGCGCGGATGGCTTCGTCGAACACCGTCTTGAGGCCTTTCTGCGTCAGCGCGGAACATTCTAGATACCGCACTGCGCCGATCTCCTTCGCCATACTTAGGCCCTGGAACACATCACAATAGTTGCTTTAGATTTTTACGCTGAATTGTAATGAACAAAAGAGGTTTTCTAACAACAGGTTCCTAGCACTTACAGAATACGTTGCTTTATTTTTCTACGCTCAATTTTAATCCAAGAAGAGTTTTTCCAACAACAGATTCCTAGCACTAACAGCATGCCAGGAAATACGTTATTATTGTATACTTTTAATTACTTCTTCGATCAAGAGGAGAAATACTTGGAAAAATATAAATAACATTAATCATACAAGTCAGGTCCTTCCTACAATAGTTTTTAAACTAAAGTATTATATATAAAGCATGGTCTACAATTTCTTTTAAACTATGGAATATGTTAGAGTTATACCTGTGGATAGGTGATAGGAGCAAGTTTCTTGTCCTTGAGCTTCTCAATCGTGTCCTTGTCCTCGCGAAGATCGAGCTTGGTCCCGACGAGGATGATGGGCGTCGATGGACAGTGATGCCGCACTTCTGGGTACCACTGGAAGGTGAAACGATATCTTTTAAGTCAACACAAGTCTATAACGATGTGTAGGCCATTTGTAGACAGACCTTAAAAAAGGATTTATATCCAAAAATCTCCGTTCACTTAAAAAGTAACCAAAACTAAATAATAAGGTATTCTTTTGATCGAATTGATTGATGATCAATGAACATTTTTGCACTACAATATAATCTAACTAGTGAACCAACCCGGCTTCGCTTGCATATAGTAGCAAGTAATGTAACATATAAACCTTCCTCTTGAATCACTCTATCTATTGACAAAACCGCATATAGGGACAGAGAAAGCGACTTGTTTTAAACTACGTCGTGAAAGTGATATAATCCTATATCATGCAATTTTACTCTATCAACCACGGCATATTCCAACTATCAATCAATCAATAGCTCACCTTGGCCCGAACGTTCTCGAATGAGGCGGGGTTGACGAGCGAGAAGCATATTAGGAACACGTCAGTCTGTGGGTAGGACAGTGGTCGCAGCCGGTCGTAGTCCTCCTGACCCGCCGTATCCCACAGCCCTAGGTTGATGGGCTTCCCATCTACCATCACATTCGCTGAGTAGTTGTCGAACCTGCAACGTTTTAAATAACCTTTATATGGCTATATATTTTATAGCTGTTGCTCGTGGCTACGTCTTCGGGTTATAGTGAGTTAATCTTAGAAGATAGACATCCCGGTTTTAAATTAGATAATTTAAAGAGGAATAATTATCTTTTACATAAACAATAATTTTCTGATTTAACTGATTGTTCGCTTCTTTTGGTACAGCCTTTTAGGCTTTGCTCAATAAATTAACAATCCAACATGTCAAAAAGAATATTTCAGTACCTGAGATTACCGCGTTTACAAACAAACTCAGCTTTAAATATTAAGTATAGATTTTTTTTAAATAACTGAATACACCTTCAAGTAATTAAAATATAATATATATATTTAGCGACTATTCGTAAATTTATTAAAAAAAACTACAACAAATCAAATAATCACGAATTATATTTTAAAATTAAAATATCAAACAAAGAACTCGAAAAGAGGAGAGCAAAGATGAACTCAGGATGAAGGTCTTATCGCGCCCGATGCCGTCCGAGAAGTGATTGAGCTCCCGACGACCATCCTCTGGGCTCTGACGCGAGCTATTACCCCTCGCTGATGTCATCGATCACATGATATGGTGCGATAGGTCATGTGACTTTAAAATGGCGGTAATTATATAATAAAATACTATCTGTTACTTAATTTTTTCAAGAACTTAATTGACAGAAATCCAGTGGATACAAATATGGGCCAGTCCCTTGAGTGTTACGGTGAAAAACGGCCAATTAACTTTCGGACTCAGCTCTCAGAGGGGTTAAAAACATGGACGTCTGATAACCACAATGAACGCAGAATTCTCTTGGGCATCATTATTGGCGAGAATTTAATCGCAAAGAACTGATTATAAAATAATTGAGGCGTCGAATTTACAAATGGGCTACTTAAGTGACAAAAAAAAAATCAAATGTTTACTTCTGCTTTTCTATTTTTTTTTCTTTTCTTTTTTTTTTCTTTCTTTCTAGCTATGATGTACACTTGGCAATTAGCCCATTTATAAAAACAATTTCTCAATAATTGGTTGTTTACATTAACAGTAAGAGTTTCAAACATTGACAATATTTCTTGTCTTAAATAAGTTTATTTCCATTTTATAGCATTAACTATGATACCTTAAGATTAAAACAGCGATCTTAAACAAAAAGCAAACACAAAACGAACACGGATTCGTGTCATCGTGTTAGATACGCTATCTGCAAAGTGGACATCGCTTTAATGAAGAGCCGAAAGACCTTCAGCTAGTAATTTGTGTCAGAAGTCTATGCAATTTTAATAATCTTCTAACAATAATTTCAGCTATTTATATATCTATTTAATTTTCAAGAAAACTTTTTGCCTATAAATAGTCCTTTTACATAATATAGATATATACTCTTTGACGCAATAATTACTAAATGAATTTGGCTAAGATTTGGCATGCTGGTGTAAGATGTCCTGAAAGACAAACTTTTTATCCCGGATACTGTCACAGGAACGGAAACAACGCGGATCAAATCGCGGAACGCTGGTAATCCCTGATAACTTTTCTTATAACTTTTTCAACGTTTCGTTGTCATCGATAGATTCCTTTAAGATGTCTTTCTATATTCCTTAAATTCTTTATTACATATTTTTACTAGTGGCCAGTCCCGGCTTTGCACGGATAGATATATTAGGCATGTATTATTTACATATATAAAGCTTCCTTAAATCACTCTATCTATTTAGAAATCCGCATGAAAATCTTTGCGTAGTTTTAAAGATTTAAGCATACATAGTGACAGACAGAAGAAAGCGACTTTGTTTTATACTGTGTACATTTTTATTGCATAAACTATAGTATTCACCTACTTAATTACATCAGCAATGCCCCACATCTGTTTCTCATGTTTCAATTAGCGATACATCGGACGTGACTAACTTTTTCTCGGAGGAACAGGTGGCATCATTCGCAGTAATCGACATCTGAACTTTATTGCAGTGTTTGAAAAAAACATTCTGCTCAAGTATCAAGTGTGTTCAAACATGGTATAATATTTCTATTATTTTCTATATCCTATATTAGTATGAGCGGTATTTTAATACTGTCTTCACGATTGTAATAATATATTTATAATAATACTAGCTGCTGCCCGCGACTCCGTCCACGTGGACTTTCGTATAAACTTTGACCCCTCCCGCCCCTTTTAAACCAGTTATACACTATTTTTCCAGTTAAAAAGTAGCCTATGTTCTTTCTCAAGCTCTAGCCTATCTGTGTACCAAATTTCAATAAGTTCAGTAGTTTTAGCGTGATGGAAAGACAGACAGACAGTTACTTTCGTATTTATAATATTAGTATGGATGTTTTTGCGAATTTTATCATTAATCGCGTAAACACAGATATGCAGACGAAACCAATAAAATTGCACACGAACCTATTTTATTACAGCTATTATAAAAATGATTTTATTCTTGTAATCGATTTCTTTATTCGTCGCTTGATTCTGACTGCATTTGCATATTTGATTATTGTTTCTGGGCAAAACGAGTTTTTATTACCAACTTTTTTCTTTTTTTAAATTTCTATGAACGAATACTTTAGAAATAATATAAGTATTAAATATTACTTTATTACATTTACTAAGTTCGATTTCGTAATAAATTAAACAAACACTAGAGCTGGGGTTATACGGCAAGTAGATAATTAATGGATGGAATACTTATAGGTACAAACATCATCAACAGTTATATTTATTAGCCGAACCCAACTTGGCAGTTGTGCTACCTGTGCATCAAGCAAAATAATTAAACTAAATTTAATGACATAAAAATGTACTTACACTGTTGGTATGTATTCCCCGGGGAAGGCATTTGTCGTGTAACTGATGAGCAGACATGTTTTACCGACGGCACTGTGGACAAACAAATACTATCATTAGTCACTACTCAACTTTATCAAAGCGAGCATCAATGTCTAATGTTTTTGTTTAAGACCAAAGTTTCACACACATGTATTCCTGTTAAGGTTTTATTTGTATAAACATACCTACCTCAATTAATTAAATAAACGGCAAAGTCGTAGTCGTCGTGTTGTGTAGTTTTAAATGTGTAAGCATACATAGGAGCAGTGATACAGCGGGAAGGAACTTGATACATCTTGCACATCTAGTAATGCGTCGAGCTTTTATTTCGAAGTGATATATTTATTCGAGACCTAGCATATATAATACAACTTGACGACGTAGAACCATTGGGCCTTAAGGCCTGTCAGTTACGACTCGCCAACTATCCCTCCCTTTTCGAATGAAGGTTACCGTTTAAAAGAAGGATAGAAATGTATGCACAACTTAAAATAAGCTAATAAAACCATTTATATGCAGACTTGCAAACATTTCAGATTGAGGTAAAACAAGAAAAAAAGTTCAATGTCGGCTATCTAAGTAGCCTCATAATTTCGATATCATCAAATAAAAAGCATTAACAAAAACCTCACATAAGCCAGAAGGCCATTAAAAAAACAGCCTTTGACCTGCAAAGACCTCTCAGGCACGTTCTAGTAAGGATGAAGGACATTATTCAAGTTAACACATAAATCGTATAGATACGCGGTCGCGAAGTTTATTATACGCAATAAATATGCTTTAGGCATCCTCGATGCCGCATTAAAGCAGTTTCAATTTCTTTAATATAACTCGTTTGCAATTTATTTTATTTACTTTCAAATTGAAGACGTCGTCGTTAAACGCAAATTTAATTAGCAGCCAATTACTTATATTTTGCATATATTGGTATCATCACCTAATTTACTTTATTTTGTTAGTAATACTTGTATAACATTATA
Source organism: Eurema mandarina (assembly GCA_018238005.1). Classification (NCBI taxonomy): domain Eukaryota; kingdom Metazoa; phylum Arthropoda; class Insecta; order Lepidoptera; family Pieridae; genus Eurema; species Eurema mandarina. The sequence continues at coordinate 22,561 of DWAJ01000386.1, forward strand.
CTATTTTAACAATGTGTTTACTTTACTTTCAATCATCTAACATCCTGATATCGCAAACCAATGTCGTTTATCTAACCCTTTTAACCAGAATACAATATACATATTTGTTGTCCATTACACCCTCTGCATTGCACTTTATACTTATGACTCATAAAGGGCCGTTTCGACCGCGCCCCGTCTATCTAATCCTAACAAAAGCTCTATAGACAAACGTTTGCTAGTCGAGTCTGGAGGTCAAAGAGTATTCAGATACTACCAAGTACCAACTTGGTAATTCTATCCCCGTATCGATACATCCTGTCTTCCAATTAAGAAAGACGTATGAGCCTCGTATCCGTTCGTGAATTTGAATATTAATAGCCTGTGCTATTCCATCAAAAGGTCTCTATCAGTTAAACTGTAATATAATCTGGACTGGTTACACATTTGCGTTTTCCTTTTTATTTTCATGGAGTAGTGTTTAAAAAGATATATCAGAAAAGAAAATAATAAGTAGCTTTATGATCCTATAGACACCTACAGAACGATTATAAAGCAATATAAATATAAAAAAACTGTACTTGGATCAAGCGTATAACGTTACCGATATCAATTCAGGACTTGGTTCGTTTACTTATCACGCGACCACTTCAAGAATCTCCTAAGAAATCTGAGCGCAAGTCTTAAATTAAATCTCACAAACAGTGATTAGATGGCAATCGTTCATCGTTCGAACTGCTGAGTCATCGCTTATCAGCGATCAGACCAGCGATCGAGTACCAACGACTGAGTCATGGCTGAAAACAAACATTTTTGTCGTATTTCCATTACAATCTCATTTATACTCGTTGAAGATATCGAGAGGTCAATGAGTTATTTGACTCGATGCAAGTCGACCATTTATCCGACTGGCTTCTTTGATGGTTATTTCTCTATTGTTCGAATGTATTTTCTCAATAACGACAACGCTTGTTATTCCAGTAATGGTGCAATAATATTATATCGTCATTTCATGTACTACCTTTTTTGTTTTTGGGAAGATTGTCAACATGATAATATCTAACTTGGTATCAAAAGTACTGAAGATTATATGACGAAAACTTGGTTATGCTATCTTAGTAAACTACAGCAATTTCTATCGTCGTTAATGAAACGCAATAACTGGGTTATGGCATGACTGAAGGCGGTCAATTTGACACCAGCATCGCAACGATAATTGCGCAAGTGGTCGACGTAACAATTGATTGGAGACCTAAATACAAATCTTTGAGAATATTGCGTGGGCTCTATTTAATTCTCGTCCGATTCAAGGTTCACAGTAGCGTCATCGCTATAAGCGTCTGTTTATAGTATTTTTCTAGAATTAACCTGGAACTTACAAGAGTGTAAAAATGTTATGTACCGTATCTATACGAAGTCATGTGATATTGGCTTGACAAAATTCGCGGGAAGGATAAATTGTATGCTCTATTTATAGTGCTTATATATAAAACATTTATACACAACTTTTAACTAAATATGATAATGAACATGAAATTGTAATTTTGTTTTTAATTATTACCTTATTTATAGAATAAAAGGATTGCCACAACAGCGTCGCGGGAGAGCGTTATAAATAACTCGAGTTCAATTATTGCGCCGTCATAGCACGTTGATGTGTGGAGGACACCTTTGTCGACCAGTTTTAGTACTAACTCAATTTTGAGTACGCTATCTGCTGCATATAGATTTAGTTCATACCGTTCAGGTTTCCGTACTATTAGACTTAGAATAAAGAATCCGTCGAATATACACCTAACACTATATACTAATACCTACTATGTCGTAGTTAAACGAAAAGCTTAAATACGTACTCCAACATAGTATTAGACAGTAAAGAAAAAGTTAATCCATGCCATTTATAAGTATAATAAAAAAACCTGTTCCATTACGTACCTACATGTACGAGAAAGTAGTTTCTATATCTAAGAGTGATTTTATTTCTACCAACTTACTTAACATAGTGGCAATTTAACTTGTTTCTAGAAGGTTACATGTCGCTTGCTATCTAATCATCTTCATTTGAAAACGTGCTTTGGCTAGGGCGATAACATCACCGTCGCTTGCAACTGTGATTCATAAGATAATGTATGCGAACAGTTCTAGACAAAGACTGTCCGGTAACTTGACACACTTCAGGTAGGTATTGTTGTTGTCGTTGTTAGTTTGCTACAACAATAGTTCAGCGTTTAACTATAAATGGCTTTTGTTGAGACGTTACATTCGAGTCAGGTTGTGTGTACCTACGCACTGCCATATAAGACGATAACTATACCAGTTTTTTGAAACCCATTTTTTGATATTGCTTTAATCCTTACGACCATAACAAAATATATTTACAGTTATAAATGACTTTAATTATTAGTAAAAATTTGATAAATCTTTCAAAATGCGTGGAAGTTAAGAACGTTTTTTTTTTAACAACGTACGATGATTTAGATACGAACGTTCTTAGTACACAGAATTCCGTCTGACGTCATTTCATATTACCATTTGATTACAATCCTTATGTTATTACTTCCTCTAACAAAGCTTCCTTAGAAGCTCACGCATTAGGTACAACTTGTTTTCATACAATCCTTAACTATCTGTTTAGTATAATAAGTCATTAAACATTTATTACTTAGAAATGTTATACGAATCACAATACACAATATATTCCATCAAACGATGAGACGAAGTTGTTGAAGTCAATTTAAATTGGAATTAAGTGTACTTTAAAAGGACTAATCGGATAAATTAGTTTAAAACGTTAAGCGAGCATTGACCTATGTTATGTTATGTTTAGAATATTACTCATTGATAAGAAATTATCTAACATGGCGTATTGGTTTAGTATTTAGAAACTTAGTTTTTATATTATTTGTTAGTTTTAAATAGTTTCAATGTTCCCATAAAACAATAATTTAGAATTTTGTATATAATTAATATAAAATACGTTTTTAAAAGTTGATAATCGTTTGACGGTTTGGTCATATACCAAACTAACTAAATGGACTACGACTTGTACGAAATATATAAATACTTCTATAATATAATATATGACTAACAAGCCAAGCCTTTTCGTCTGACCCGAACTGAACGAATAGTATTAACAATAGTTAGCTACAACAATATTCCTAACGCGGACTCACCACAATTTCCCGTTTTGCGCGAGGAAATAAAAACCGGCTAAGTGCGAGTCGTTCTATACAAAATGGTTCCGTACTGAAATTTCATTCTATTTTACCTAAAAATAATACTCAATTCGAAATTGTATACTATATAACCTAAACTAAACATTCTGCTAATAATTCCAACATAATATGGAGCCAAAACAAGCAAAAAATCGTTTTTTGGGTCCTTAGTTGCTCATTGAAGTAGTTTTTTTTTAATATTTCTTATTATAGCAGCAAGAAAAAACATGTAATTTTTTTAACTATTTCTACTACGGTTAATGAGATACAGCCTAGTGACAGACTGTCGGTTAGCCGAACAGCAAATATTAGTAATACGGTCCCTTAACACTTTTACCCTTTGATTACGGAGCCTCAAAACACGAAATGGCACACTCAAAACTCGCAACAACATACAGTTGCAAGTAGACGAATCGATCCAATTACACGTGAAGATCACATACACCCGCGATATAAAACCTAGCGTTCAACGCGAGCAATCGTAATCTGTTGTTCCATTGTTCTCAACTCTCGCGTAATGGAGTTCACTGTTCAGAAGCTATGTGGAATAAAGGTATTAATGAGTTCCGTGTGCGTTAATCGCTTATATAATACACTGGTACTGTGTTCCTTGAATGAATCTTTTTTGTATATAGAAAAATGCAGAATTTCTTCGAGATAACTTTTAACGTTATAAGAAAAAATAAGCTGTACACCTTTTTTAAGACGTACGATGCATAGCCTGTAGCCTTAGTCATATCTGTTAGAATAGTTGCTAACATTCATTGTTATTTAATTTGTTATCCATAACTTGGAAAGATTCACGCTCAAGGCATCAAAAGGATTCTATTAGTAACAAATAACCGTTCTGTTTACCGATAAAAATAACAAAATCTTCAAAGCCCTCAAATCGTTTGTATCAAAATCGTGTGTACAAATTTCAATAATTCAAAAGAATTGGTCATATGTTATTCTTATAATCTCGTAGAATTGTTCTAAGATAAACGCCTTCCTATGTAGGTCCACGACGATGGATATAATGATGATGCCAGTCAGCTGTGAGTAACGAATGCGTCATACGGAGAGCGATTCCCATAAGTCCTCGAGCTTGGTCGCGTTATTAGAATTGCGGTTCATTTACGCATAAGATAATGGTATCTTTGTGTAGTATGCGTAACACAACGTACGTAAAATACTATGGGCTTATGAACAGACAGCAAAACAAAACTCAATCTCGTTTGAATATGTCAAAATTCAAAAATGTGGCTTTCTATCTATTGACGAATATTTTTTACAACCTCCATATTGTATAAATATCAAGAAATAAATTGAAAATAAAATTTTTATAGAACCTTCGATAAATTTATTATAAAAAGTTCAAAAATCCGTTAAAACTAGTATATTTAAATAAATCAACGTCAAGTCGCGGATCTCATTTTTTACCGTACCTAGGGCAAAAAAGATCGTATTTGTACAATTATTAAAAGTTAATTAGCAAATTTCGGTTGGTGGCGATTAACAATCGATTTCTAACTCATTGTTACAACTGGAAACAATCTTAGGTTGCATTGTTTCGCATCGGTCATAATGAACAATTGTACCATTACACCTTACAAATTTAGTGGAGTATGTCCAAGTGGTATTTGTATTGTCTAGACTATAGAGAGTTGAAGAAAAGCATTAACAGTAAAAAAGACTAGTCAAAAATCATGGAATCCCATACAGAAAAATATTCAACATCTGTCGCACATATTTCTAATAACCGCTGACCCCGTTTATGGCTTATGAATAAGAGTACACACATTAAATGCTTTAGAAAATTAATGTTTATAGTTATAGGAAGTAGCATATTAATTGAGGCGACCGTGACGCAGCATAATGATATGTACTTCAATGAATCTTTACCCGGTACGCTAATGACATCGCGAGCGACAGCGCCCTCTATACATAATTAAAAATGGTTTTTTTACTCATTTTATTAACGTTACACTCGGATCGATGTGAGTACCGAGTCACTATATAGAATCAAACAAAGTTGCTTTTCGCTGTCTGTCTTTCTATCCTGTCCGTGTACTTTTCTAAGCTACGCAATGGATTTTAATCTTTAATATTTATATGTATAATATTTATTTATATGTAGTTTGAAATAGATATAGTGAGTAAAATGAATGGCACATTATATTCGTACGAAGCAGGAACAGGGTGTTTAGTTACTCATTCATAAACAAATAATAAACTAGTCTATGACTTTTAACAACAGTTTTAGAGGTCTATGTTTGGCTGTGGTATTGGAAGCACGGGTTGCCACAACCAAATATCGACCCTCAAACTTGTTTTATCTATATACAACTAGACATTGGCAAAATTGAAGTAACGCAGCACTGCCATTAACCAAGAAGAAGAAGAACAACAGTTTTACAACCAGAATATATTTATTTTAATGATGGTTATTTATATAACTTTATACAGGATAGCGTCATTAAACTAAGTACCTGCTCATAACCGTGGGTTAAGTTAGATCTGTAAAATTTTACGTGGCGCCATTTCGTATTCGGGTTCGCAATAAAGATGATGAGGATGATTATTATTCAATGTACATATAAAATTACCGAGTCCATTGTGAAATTATTTTACAGGGGCGTCTTCTCCAAGATATCTTTATAGGTCAAAAATAGTTAAATTCAATAAGTTTAGCATGGTTACTTTATTATTTCAACGAATCATCATTTCTAACTCATTGTCATCAATCGTCATCTTTCATAAATTAAAAAGACTATAATAAAAAAGTCTTGATTAAAACAGAGATAGTAAAAATTAACTAATTTAGTTAATAATAGACTTATTATCATACTTTTATACATATTGCATAGCCATTAAAATACATAAATAATAAACCTAAAGCTACCTAGAGCACCTCTGCCTTAATTAAGCAATTCCAAAATATATTTTTTAGCCTTAATGGGAACAAATAGGTCAGTACTTTATCCATTGCTCGGTGTACACATGGCGCGACATACTGAACATTTGCAGGAACTTCGTTCGACTGCCTCCAATCCTCATTACCAATGTTTCACTTAACCCCGTTTACGTGGGAGAGGTACGCTCGCGATGACTGATAAAAATATATTTGTTGTAATACCTCTATATTTAGATGCTGTTATGAAATGCGGCGAGAGACGCAAGAGTTTTTGATTGATAAGCGTGGAAACTTTTGCTGTTGAAAAAATGTAGCTACCACTTTCGTTTACACTAACAATTACATTTACCGTAAATTCTAATTTCTAACACTCAATAAATTTATATTTGACAAATTTTCCTAGGAGGAATTGATTTGGGAAAATAATTATAATAGGGATTTAATCATGACGTCATCCAAATCGTCGTCATTATTTTAAATTCCAATAACAAGGAAAAATTGCTTCTATTAATAATTTCAGACAGATTATGAAATAGTCGACTCATTGTTCATTTTAAAATCTCCAAATAATAATATAGAGTGTTTTATTTTTATCATGTCTTAGACATACGTAATATAGAAAAATATAATGAGAAAATTTTGATTGCTTGACCTATTTAAGTAATTCCAAACTTTTATTTACGCTCAAATACTGGTACGAAACCGCAAGGCGCTGCTTTGTTAAAATGTGGCAAACATTTCCTTAACTGACCATATTATAAGTCAAAGCCAAAAGTATCTTTGTTCAACTAGGCTACATAGAGTAACACTTTTGAATCGTCATGGTATTACAAAACATTACCACCGAACAAAATAAATGTCTTAAGTACTACATTAATCTAATTCAATAGTATTTCTTTTATACTTTGATCTTCGAACAGTTAATCCAATCATGTAAATTAAGCTACGTAAACACAACATCAATTCCACTCTAACCGCAATTGGGGTAATTTAAGAATATTTAAGACGCGGAGGAAGGAGGAATACTGATAAGAAACACGATAAGGCAATTATGCGCTCCCGGCACTTGCTCTTCCTCGTGATAACGAACTGTAACATAATTAACTGGCAACTTGATCTCGAATACATAATACTATGTCACTTGACATAAGCCAGAGCTAAAAATAACTTAACAAGAACTTACGATTAATATAATAATTTTTATCTTCTATGTGTATAATGTTGATTTAAGTAACTAAACCACTTTCGAATTAACTATTTGGTTTGAATTTTTTAAATTTGTTATCTGTGCTCTTAAAGAATTTCTGTAGAGCTGCGTAAACACAGTTCGTTTTTATATTTAGAGTGTAATAAGCAGATAAACCTTTTGTAGGAGATCCAAACAGTACATTATAATAGAAATATATATTCTATTCAATTTGAGACAAAACTCAAAGATAACCATAATGAATAAAAAAAAAGCAATATTATTTGCGCACAAATTGAGTTATTCCGGTGTTAACTCAATTTCCTTGCCTTGAAATTTCTTAACACAACAAATTCGACGCGATTTTACTTCGAATTTGACGCTTCCGAAATACATTATTTTGATAAACTGTAAAGTTACTCAAGGTGAGAACTAAAAATATTACAATATTTAATTCGATGAATATATGAAATTCAGAAATTATTTACTCATGAAGAGTCTTATAATTTTGTCGTCAATAAAAAGCAAATACAAATACATACCAACACTGTACAAAAAAATTAAAACTAGAAGTGATACCGCATGTATATATTTGGCCCATTATACTATAAACTTATAAACTGAGTGTGTTTTACCTCTTCATTACACATGGAGGCTAAATAAATAAATAAACTTTTAATATTTTACTTATGCATTTATAAGATATAAAGTAGAACCTAAACTATAATAAATTAATTAAATTGAAATTGAAATGTATTTCGTAAACTTGTAGAGAGATATGGTATTGTTGTAATGTAGTGATTTGTTAAGTTTCATAAATAAATAAATAAATAAAAGTAAAAATACTATTCACATTAAAAGATGGATCAAATTTGCGGGACGTGCAAATAAATGAATGTCGCGAATACCAAATATGTACCAGGATAACATGAGCACAATAGCTGTATGAGGAGCTAAGTCGCAACTCCCTACATTCGCGCTTGCATCTTCGCAATTCAACCCATTGTGAGTGACGCAAACAGGTCAGACGAGTAGTCGACATCAGAGTATCCAGGAACTGGGGCAGAATAGTTATTACCCGCTGGCTTGTGGCAAGGGTCCTTCCTCTAGTTTTATTTTTAAAAACGTTAGAAAATTAGAACGCCCTCTCTTTGTTTCTATTCAAGTATTAGAACATAAAATTTACTAAATAACCTCTTTTTTCCCTATGCTTGTTAGTATTTTTAGATGAATTACACAATGGAAATGTCTGAATTATTTTTTATTTAATATAACTAGAACATAAGTTTATTCAAATGTTTTTCTGACTTACTTTATTCAAATGTACACACAACACAAAGCTAAAACATTTTATCTAACATAAATAATACGATATCTAATAACAAAAAAAAACGTCACTGCGTCAATGTTTGCAAAAAGCATCCCCATTTCAGGCAACAAACGTGCACAGTTTAAATGCATTATAAAACTTTAGCAAACACCAACATTGACCCAGATCCAGCTCGGATCGTCACTCGTCATAATGGAGTATCGTAATGACATGCAAAACGGTCGGAAATGAAGCAGTCGGGAAAAAAGAATACCGGAAAGCGGAGCACTCGGCTAAATGTCCCCTGCAAATGTTCCCATTCAGGTTGCAGCCTGTTCCCAAAACCTGCTTCGCCCAGCGCGGCGATACAGAGCTTTATATAGCACACCCTAATTGGATGATTCCTAATTGCAACTTCAACGGTTTTTAAGGGCATTATAATTACCGGAACTATGGATTATTCATAATTAAATGAGGGTTTATGTCTGAAAACTTGCTGTTGGAGTACAAGTAGGCATAGTTGAAGGAAAATACAAATTACATCTGTTACTTATATATAATTGTAGTCACTAATTATTATTTCATTCATAATTACTAGTAGCTTATTCAACTCATTACCTAGTGTATTAATATACCTATAATATTTCAATATACTTTACATAATACTCTTTAATTCCCTAAGCACTTAAACTTTTTACTGCTATTTAATTAGAGCCAGTAATATGCGCCTACGTGCTTTCATCCTTAGCCCCTACCCTATAAGTGGATCACTTTACTCTTTGAGTTAAAATAAAAGTTAAGAGCTCTCCAGCGTTTATGATCGATCCTAAAGGAACTCTCAGAGGCCCCATATTCATGAATCGTTATACATACTTATAGGTGGTACGATTAACAGGTCACAGCGGCTTTAAGCATCATTTAATCTGTAACATTACTTGTAATACTAATGAGGATTTTAGAACTTAAATATTCATTCATATAGTATTGTTCTAAAGTGTAAGAAGCTCATAAATAGAATAATTAAAATAGCAGCACACCATAGAATTCCCTTCTCTAATGTCACACAGTAAACTTATGACCTTGTCGAGCTCCCCTCAGAACCGGTTGATCCAGAGCACACCGGAATGTACGCAAACGACTACCAGTTCTTAGTAAACTTCAATTCCATATCGTATTTACGACAATGCACGTAGAATAAAGGACCTTTTCCTTGCACGTTTTCAAGAGTTGAATGATATGAAATCTTTTGTTAACGACCTACAAAACCAGCGCCAATCTTATTTAAAAAAACTCGAATGCATATCGCATCCTGAATGTTTAGATGTAATGAAATAATTTTATTGTAAAAGATATAACCATGTTAAGAATAATAGGGTTAAAGCTTACTATGGAGAGGAAATGTATAAATTTGTGAAAGAACTTAAAGAAATATAGCACGAACTCATGGCACAATGAGATCAATTAATAACTACCGCCCAACAAAAAGGGGATCGACGTTATACTGCTTAATCAAATCAGATCAAATATATATAAGTCGTCGTAAGTTCATTGCTTGGATGGGTGCTTTTTTAGTTAAAAAAAACACTAATAATTATTAAGTTCTCTTTTCACGACACTTCACTTACAAAATAGGTAAATGTTAAGAATACCTATTTGTAATTTTGAATGTGTTTAAAATATACTTTTGAAGTCGCCTGTTTAATTTTAGTTTTACCAAGGACGAGTAGCCTAAGTATACCGATAGTTTAAGGAGAAAATTGAACTCTTTCATCCTAATCAAATAATAAGAGAAGACGAACGCTATCATGAACGTAGGAAAAGTATTCGATGACACAAGTGTCAGTCAGTACTTTAGTCTCATCTAACACGATAAGTATCGTTAATTCCTTTAGCATTACAACAAGTAATGTGATTACACGAAAGCCGCTTTCAAATAAGCGGGCCTGTCTGTTAAATCTTGCCAACGCAGTTCGTAAGTAAGTAGACGCTAACGATCCTTATGGGCTTTAAACAGCTGATTTAGAAATTCCATTTGACAGTGTTAGGATTGGGAAACATCGATGATAAAGTATCAACTAATATATTATAAACTAATATAATCTTTCATTATAAAGGGTCTAAGATTCGATCTTTAATGCCGAAGTTAAAAAGCTTTATGTTATGACACTTATAGATGATTCATAGACGACTTCACTTCTGCATCAAATTATTACTTATAATTTGGTCGCCCCACACAGTAACGTTACATAGAGACCCTTAGCATTATCCAATTTGCTCATGGTGTTGCGAAGCACAATTGCTCGTACGTGGGAAACCGTCACATTCGCGTTGGGTGTTGACTCGACGACGATACGGGCCCGATGCGGGCGCGTGATTGAATGCTAATGGCCGGTACAAACTGACTCCTGGGTGGCGAAATCGTTGCACTCCTTATCAGTTAATGCTTTATGGTAACAGTCTTAATTGGGTGAAAATCAATAGAGTTTTCGAAAGACCATAGACTTATTCAAAAATCAAAATATTACAAAATTAATAGACTGTTTTTTACCTAGTACGCTAAATAATTATTTCGAGCTACCTTGCTAAATGCTTAGTATTGAAGTCGAGTTCCCTAGTCATTAAAACAATTTATTATAGTCATTCAATATAGTTTTATATAAAAAAAACTCCGTCAAAAAGCGGTACTGCTGGTATCGGAAGCCATAAACCATTTGTGATAATAGTATCGACACTTTATTCGATGACTAACCATTAACAGCTTATCACTGGTGAAATTCGTGTTAATTGTTTGAAACACAAATATACGTACGTGATGTTTGTTTAAATATTATTTTATTTGATTTTATACAAACGCGATGTTAACGGTTTATTAGTCAGAAGTCACAACTAAGAGTGACAATATCTACATAATTATAACACAAGTTATTGTACATTAAAGAACGAGTAATATTATTACTTTCTTTGTGTTTTGTTTTTACCAGACCGCAAGATTTAATAAGAAATAAGCCCACCTGTACCACATTATCAATCGTCTAACCAAACAAGTTACTTGCTTTCACTCAGTTGGTGATAAAAAGCTAGAACGTGTTAATTTACACAGAAAGTATAGTAGCGACAATCGATTTCGTTTTTGGAAAATTTCACTTTGATACTTATATTATATCTACTAGCGACCAGCCCCGGCTTCGCACGCATATATTATGCATTTTAAGCAACTGCACACGGTGTGGAAATTTTATTTAAAATCGGTTCAG
>DWAJ01000387.1:0-34396 GCA_018238005.1 Eurema mandarina
CTACAACTAGTAGTTAAAGGTTTTGAGCAAAAATTGAAATTTCAGGTTGCCTTGCTTCTTGTGTCTGTGGAGTTTTACTTGGAGTCCAATGTTGTGTCCGTCGAGAAATTAGGCAGCGCAAACTAAGAGCTAATATGCATATACCTATGCAACCCATGGTGGTAATTAAGGCTTCTTTAAAATACTAATACTCAACAATCACATAGTTATTTCCCTGTGAATGATAAAGCATTTGAAAAGCTTTAATATACTAAACATAGCCTCATTAGCTGGGGTTGGATTTATTTAAAAAAATTAATACATTTTTTTATTACAAATATAATTTAAGATGTAATATAAGAATTTATTATTATAAGTTATTTCCACAACTGTTAATGATAATAAAGAATAAAATCTTTAAAATTCAATTTCTTATTCTTATAACAGGAAGTTCCTGTTACAGTTCGTCCATTACTGCCGTCCACACTACCTCGTAGTCATGTTTACAGGTACTTATGTCTGAGTTTTATATTATTTTTTATTCGATATTACAGTATTTTTTATTTGTTGTAGCATATTAACCCAAATTGGCATGTGTACATACCTCTTATAATTTATGTCTGAGTTAATACAAATGTGCAGAAATTGGTAAAATTTCATACAAATTTAACCTGTATTTAGACTTTTTTTATCATGTTATGTTTACTATGTATGTCATACATATCTTCTCCTCCATTTTGTAAAATTATTTTAAATTTTCAGGCCTACCACTACAAACTTATCTCAAGATGATGAAGTCCTCGGAGTTCCTTGGTGGCGCCGCGCAAATTTAGACTGATTAGGCTAATTTTATTTTTTTACTTATAAAAATTATATTGCTTTACACTGCCTAAATAAATATGATAAGAATATAATTAAGGTGTTTCAGTAACAATATCACTATCCAAGTATCCATAAATCATAAGTTGTTGTAATAGCTTTAATGTATTATTGGACTAAATTTAGTTATATTTAATCATGTAAATCAGTTATGTTTTGTTCCATGTTAGGTAATAGTAAGCATGTTAAGATATTTCTCATTCAGTTTATCCTATACAATGACTGTACAGCCCAGTTTAAAGATTCTGTCTTCAATATTGTCATAGTCTGGTAGAGTAAGTTAAATGGCAAAGTGATTTTGGGAGTCTTTTATTTTATTTTGTTCCACACTTATTTATATACAGTGTTTCATCGTTGACAGTTGACATATTCACATGCTTATGAAATTCAAGACCTAGAGACACGTCACACGAAGGACTTTCCATGTCTCAAGGGACTTTAATGTTTGCTTTGATTCTTCATTTGTTGAAACATTCCTTTATTTCAGTAGGTAGGTGTTTTTGCTATGTCGTGACTCCTCGTGATAGTGGAAATTTGTCGATAGAATTGTTCTTGTTCAGATTTTAAATAGCATGATAAATGAAACAACTATGTTATACAATAAAATTTATTTTAAAAGGTTGAGATTAAAAATGTAAGTACATAACTTAATAATAAAAATAAATTCAAATATGTGTACTTTAAGTACTTAAATAAGCATTTAATATAAAGTGCTACTATTTTGCACCATAAATGGAATTTAATGTGTGCAATTTTAAAGAAAGAAAATCAAATATGATAACAGAAAAGTACTCCAAAAATAATGTTTTAATAAATAAATAAACTTTGTGATGTTATTGATTGCACGAAATAGATATTGCGAGAGTACATTTGAGAGAGCTTAATTTTATTAATATCCAACTTAAATAATAAATGCTTAACGATTACAGTTAAACGTACATTACACAACCACGCCATTCACTATATACTTATAAAGTAAATCAGGTTTGTTATAATCAAACCGCAAAATAAAGTAAAAAATACGCAAGGGCTTAAGAGAAAATTGCTAATCTAAAGGGACGGTGTTGCTACTAAAAACATAGCTACCAGACAATTTTTATAATTAAGCAATATGCATCCGAAATGTTAATATGTATTTATATAATAATAGAAAAGAAATGTCATGTGTTATGCATAACTTAAATCGACTTGCAGACATTGATTTCTTTTAAGGGCTAACTTCTAATCTGTTAAATGTTGTAATTCTCTACATATTGTAAAGATTCATTAATATTTTTTAAAATTTTAAGTTCTGCTTCCTCATACTGTTTTACTTATGTCTAAATAAAAACTATACAAGTGTATGAAAATACCCTTCAATGCTGATGCATACTTTACTACAGTAAATATAATAATAGTATTTAATTCTCACATATTCATACTTGTAACATTAGTAATATTTTGCCAAGAATATTAATTACAATTAAATTTTCTATAAACTACATAAATGAACTTCTTACTACACAAAAGGAAAAACGTTTTTATTTCTTATAATATCTAATTATCTGGACGATAATTTGGCCACATGTCTTCCAAGACGAATACTATCAAAATATTTTTATTTAAGGTATGAATAGTGTATATCTTCAACGGTATTGCAGAACTAAAAGTGCGTTTACTCGGTATAATTATATAAAAATATGCCTAATGTTTACTTTGTACCAAAATCAAACAAATTATAACAATACTTACTAAAGTTATATTATGTTGATATAAGTTTATTAGTTAAATACATGATCATGAACAGAACATCAATATTACACATAGAAATACTTATATTATATCATGAAAGTATTTGAAGTTCGTTTTCGAATATATAAAATGAACTAATAATTATAGATACATATTGACTTACACTCAGTAGCCTAAGAAGTGTCATTTTGTCACGATATCTATATTTTAGAGTTCAAAAGAATTAAAGTCTGCCTTATTATTGAGATCTATGACTATATTTCAGTAAATTGATACTTGCAATTTTGCTGATTATCGTCAAGAAATAAAAGCGGGAGATAGACTACACTAGGATAAACCTTTCAGTATTCTGCTATCTATGCTACTGACGGCCGTCCATCGAGCATTTTGTCACTTTCTTCAGCGCTGCTCAGACTGTAACATAAAACACATAACGTTAATATCTAACACAAAACCAAAAAACTGTGAAAGCGGCTGGTTCTAAAATAACCAATCTACCCTCCACCGAGGTTGGGCTGGTATCAAGTGGATTTCCTCAGATAGCGATCGATTTCTAGAAGTGCTATTGGAATATGGAAAATGTATTTGTTACTAGCTGTTGCCCGCGACTCCGTCCGCGTGGACTTTCATATAAACTTTGACCCCCCCCCCTTCTCCCCTTTTAACCCTTTTCCAGTTAAAAAGTAGCCTTTATTCTTCCTCAGGCTCTAGACCATCTGTGTACCAAATTTCATGACAATCGGTTCAGCGGTTTGGCCGTAAAAGCGTAAAATTATAAAAAGTTTCAACCCCTCGCGCAACTTTTTGGGGGTTGATTTAAAAAAAAACATCCTGTGTTCCTCCTCAGGCTTTAGACCATCTGTGTACCACATTTCGTTCTAATCGGTTTAGTAGTTTAAGCGTGATGGAAGGACAGAAAGACAGACAGAATTGCTTTCGCATTTATAATATTAGTATGGATTATAGTAACCTTTTCTTGTTCTATATTGATCATTGGTGTTAGTCTTTATGATACTACTAATATTAACAATAATATATGTATATGAAACTATAGTAGAAGTTCTTACTGCTTAATTTCGAATGACTATTTATTTTGGTAACAAAATCAATAGATTGCACTAAGGTAAGAATTTAATGGGACAAATATAGCCAAGGTCCGACCTCGTATCTTGTAAATATATTCCTGATCAATAATATACCAAGTGAACAACCTTAAAGGTCTAATATATGCATGAGTGCTGCACTAAGTAGCAATACAAAGTACAAACGACACAAATTATATACTCGTATAGTAGCTAGTATTGAATATCAGACGTATCAAATGAATAGTCATTATATCATGGGTACTAAGTGGAGTTTGTTTACAAATAGACACTCATGTAATACATGCCTTTCAGATTAATATAATAATACCATATCTATTCCACAAACTCATTCGTTACGCAATGCAAATTACGCAACGCTGTATTGTGTTAATTATAACAGAAAGTTCATTTTATTTAAGTCTTATTAAAGTGAATTAAAAATAATCATTCCGAAGCATCTTAACACTTAATTTCATTGGTAAAATCTGATAATATAGTTTTACAGTTGACTATAAGTACATGAGACTATCTACATTTCTTATTTTTAGAGAGTTATCTATAGAAGAATATTTTGTAGTTCATTTTAATAGTTGAAATTCTTATCCAAAAGAAGTGAGAGTATCACAAAAACATGACTGCAACTTTCACTTTAGAATTGCGCATTAGATCAAATAAAATTATATATTTAGAAAATATAAATCGAAAAACGTTCCTCTAAAAGCAAACTTTTGCACTCTTTGTTTGGTAAATATTAAATAATATGTATGACGAAACATTTGAGACTTCGTTCGTAGAACAATTCATTTACACAAATGTTTGTATTGTTAGGAATAACGAATTCGATTTAGTACCTTAATTCACGTCGTAATATATGAGGCCATACTAACCATTCCTTATTATCCATGAGATTCCGCATCTCATCGTCGGGGGCGGGGGGCGCGTCTCGTACTGGAGCATACTGAGCGGCCACGAGGGGGTCAGTGGACGGGTTGAGCGCAGTGAGAGCCGCCGCGCCGCCCGGGGAAGTCTCTTTGCCGCCGCCCCAGCGGGCCGACCAAGCCCACCCGCCTACGCCTGCACAACCAGTCCAACTAATTGTATACGCTGCGTAGGAGTCTCTAACTAGGCTATACTTGCAATTGAGTAACGCTATGCATAAATAAAATATGAATAACTGGATATCGTTATATTATGCATAATTTTTATCATCTTTGTTTGTATGAGTCATATTCTTTATTTTGTGCATTAATTTGGATGTAACGTCATTTGGTAATTATGTATTATTATTCACGGTTATAATCTTCGACTGCAAGAATGTTTAGTAAACATTTGAATAGGGCTTATACGAAACTAAACGACGATAATTTTCATCTGAACCAAGGTGTTCGTCATGTTCACTTCCAAAATAAATATTTTTAAGGTACGATCATAAATGGCCTGTCCGTGAAAACAATTATTTTAATGGAAACAAATTGAGATAATAGACAACAATTATTACACCGATACCGCGTTTTCGTAATACACAAACCTATTGTGCTAGTCGTTTTAGATGAGAACAAAAAATATTACATAAAATGGATTGCTCTTCGAGAGTAGAATACTTGGATAGGTAAAGCGGCTTTAAAATTAATTATCATTGTTGTTACGGTTATGTACATTCGCAGATTCGCCATTTTAACAATATTAAAAACTCAATCCCGTTTTTTTCAGGTTAACTGTTACTGGCCTATGATACGCACAATTTATAAGGCTTTCCATTACAAATTTCAAAATCGGTCAAATAGGTTTATTTGGAGGTAAAAATTAAAGAATACGTTACCCATTAACAGGATTTTATAAAATTGGTTGGTCGACCAGTTTGATAATTGTTAAATAAATAAAGGAATTTTGATACGGAAGGAATAATTATTAAGATTGTATGAATATGACTAGGCGATTTGATCGCTGAGCGCACAAACCAGTGTGCTACATTTACATCGACCTTCCGCCCATACATTTTTCACTTCCTTTGAGACAACATCGTGATCACAAAACACGTACTGCGTACGTTATATATTTAACAATGTATAATTTAATGCCCACCGACTCGCTTTGTAAATACGACGCGTACTAATCATTCATTTTAAAAATAGATTTCGTAGAATACAGGAACTACTAGTACGAGAACTAGTTATTTTCTTATCATTACATTACACAGTATAAAAAAGTATATTTCTTCTGTCTGTCCCTATGTTTATCATCAATGTGGGTAAAACTTCGGGGCGCGGCAAATGTTTAATAAAATCAGTTTTAATAAAAAAAAAGTTTTTACTAACCTTTAACAAAAACAATTACGTATACAAAATTACTAGAAAAATCCTTTTTTATTATTTTATATACTTTGTTCAATCTAGTATTATTGTACAGATGACATGTACATATTTTTAAATTTTTGCTATTATCACAAGTTCCAAGGACAAAACTGACGCAAATACCTTTTCAATTTTTAAAAGTAATGCGGTATCATAAAATTTACCAAATACTTTAAAAAATACTCTTTGCGGTTACGAAACACAGTAAAGATGATGTGAATAGAAATTTTCATAATTGACACGTAAAATTTACCTGCAAACAGCAATCCAATGCATAGTATGACACCGCCGGCAATGAGTGCACCGATACCACTATCGGACTCTTGCGTTGGTGCGTTGTTGTACTGCAGACCACCCGCTATAAGCAGTGCTAACCCTGAAAATATAAAAAATAAACACTATAACATAATACATCACTCAATAAGTCCGTAGGATGACACAGATATGGGGTTGCTAATTGCTATGTAATAATCCATATGATTTGTACGAAGCACCAACCTTAAAAAGATATCTCTCAGAATTTTATGACGATCCGACGATTAGTTTACAAGTTACAGAGGTTCAAGTGACGCTACTTTTGAAGTGATGCATCGGCGGTTATAAATATAATTTCTGACTAAATAGAAAATAATTACATAAGCTTGATAAATTTATAGGGTACTATGTATAGTACCACGCCCTTGACCTAGTAGCGTTACCTCTGGTCTGACATTATATTTAAACAGGAAAACAATTTCCGGTATAATACTACAAAATGTGCGCGTAACCACAATGTTTTTATATAATCTTCTAATAAACAAATACATAGTACATAAACACTACGTTACAACTAAATGATTATATAATCTTGCTTGTCTTGATTGATGTGTGTTTCTTTTTCCGTATTTATTGTCTTCTGTCGGAGCTTCTTTTCGTCTAAACGTTAAGGTTTAGAACACAATCTATTAAAATGTACCTAATAATGTATTAGAAAAATGATTAAAGTTCTGTAAATTCCATTAAATATAAGTAGACACTGACGTACGTTTAAATAAATACATACAAGGCCACCTTGTCAGTCGCTACTGAGCCATATTTGGAATAATTGATTCAGTTAAAATTTCGAAATGGTGGATTCTTTGGGTGGATACTATAAAAAGTTATACATATTAGGTAATTTGTAACCAAATGTATACCTGAAGTTCAATTTTAATAAGGCGTAGCTATATATTAGAACATTCTACAGATCATCATTTTGCCGTAAATCTTTCATAAAAAAGCAATTTGAAATCCCTCCCCTCGAAACATCCCTCGTATTTACACTGACCATCGATTCTTCGCGGCCAGCTTGACCCTCTGACATCTACTGTTCAAGGCTAAGTTGTCACGTTTAATATGTATGTCTTCTAATCCGTCGAGAATTTAAAAAAGAAAAAAATAAATACTTAATAACTATTCTTTCTTATTTTATAGTTGTTCTTTAATACGGTTCATAGTTGTAAAAATGAAATGCCAGCAGCAGAGGTCAAAACGGACACGTAATGGTAAGCTATGTACATTAAAATTTTACTAAAAACAGGAAGAACTTATTATCATGCGGTTAAATGGCCTGTTCATTATGCACAGGGATGGTTAATAAGAATTTAATTATTTCCGCAATTAATGCACAATTTCCCAATTCATTTCTGTTGTTGCGTTAAATTTACATGGAATGTTTGACCCGAATATTTTTGAATGGAATGCAAGGGTTATTAGGGCCTCTCATTATATTTTAAGGTACCTGGCACCCACAACTGCGTGAGAGTACGTGTGATATTTGGCACAATTCCCGTCATCTGGTTTGATGTAGAACTATTGATTGGGCTTTTTACCAATCCAAATAACCCATATCCATCATGCAATTGGGGAATTTATTAATGAAAATGTAATAATTTAATAATAGCAACAGGCTTCTAAGTTCTACCGACTGTATAATTTATATCCAGGTATGTACATAACATATTATATTAAATAAGCTGATTAATTTCAGAACAGACTGAAAAAGCCGTAAAAATAGGGTTAAAGAGATATAAGACTAATTTGATTTTTAGGGATTCATACGCATCAACTTCGTTGCGTGAAAGTGTTCAACTGTACTGTTTTATTTAATAATAGTATTCAACAGTTAGTTACTATTAAATTTACATTCATCAGTCCATACTTAATTGTACTCACTACGCTACACCTCCATCAACAAAAATGAAAGAACGTTCATCATAAAATATGGTTATGTCCGGTGGTGCTTGCTGATCGAGTCGGTGACTCATCTCGGCCGCGGATTCATTTATAGTAAGTATATTGTGTGTAATGTGTATGCATGTAATCGACTAGACTTGTATAGAGACATTCACCCAAGCCCACTTGGCTGTTTTTAGGTTACACGTGACGTCTTAAACACTTCTGATTATGTTTCCAACTTTAAACAACGTTATCATAATGTTTTGCATTTTATTCATAAGAAAAATTATAAGTAGAAGCAATTCCGTTCGCTTCTACTTATAAAAAGGGAGATAACTAGCTAATCCAATTTCGAGGTCGATAAACAGAAGATCTCGTCGCATTTTACGATACTAACGAGATCTCAGCGAATTTGACGAGACGGTTTGACCGACGGTATACCAAACAGCACTTAAAGCTCTCTAACAAGAAGCTACAAACGTAAACAACTCCTCAATTGTTTGTTCCCTTATTGTTCCCCATCATTAGTGATATAAGCAGCAAAGTATTTTTGCATTTGATATTTATATACATATTATGTATGTACATTATTATGTATATCAAGTTGGCGGCGTGATTATACATATATTTAGGTATAATGTTCTCTTTGTAATTTGCTTTAAACCTTCTATTGTAACAGAACTTGGAATCAAATGTTTAATTGCAAAGTATACGGTAATTTAACAGATTGTCAAATATTTCCAGTACAAATATGTAGGCTCTACTAAGCTAGTACTTATTTGTTTAATAATGGATCCAGTTATAGCAAGGAATTTTCTCTCATAGAAATAAAACACTTCAGAATTAGTATGATTATTGGTATTTTAGCTTTCCTATTCCAATCAGATTTACAGACTACAAACTGAAGGTCGACAAACCCGTCCGAGTGTAGTACAACATTTCCGTAACTTACTTCTCACTTCCACAACAGCTCTTGTTTTATTATTTATTTAGAAATTACAGTCATTATCTCTTTGTTGCTTAAAGGCTCTTAGTCACGGAAGTGCGATTGTTAAATCATTTTTTTTAAATAGATTATGTAAGATAAACATCAATCATACAAATAAAAGTGTTTAGACGAATCTGTAGAATAATTTGGTTAAAGACATTGTTACGGCTTAAAATTGGTACTTTACTAATTACTATAAATGATAACTTGGTTTGACTTCCTCTATTATAATAAAATAATATGGGTTATTATGTCTTTGCTCTATGTATGTTAATATGCAAAAAGTAATATTGAAGTTCATTCGTATTCGATGCGTTAGGTTTGCGAGAAAATATACAGATTTGGTAATGTTCTCATTTATAAGTTTCTACATCATTTACAACAGGTTTCACAATTTGTACGTCATATCGACAAAACCTGTTTCATTGTTCACCAAATTATCGTTATCAAAGGAGACTCGTTTATAAAATAAAGTTGCGAAAATCACTTCCTTATATTTTTCCAATACATATAGTAGTAAAACAAATACACTAATATTTGAAAAATAAATAAAGCTCATATATATTCGGTACAAGTTTTGTTATTCAATCAAGTTAATACAGAGGTTCCTGGGTAGGTCTTTTATTACCAAAACATTCTTTAAAAGACATGCAAGATCATGTACGAATAATCTATACTAGTACATAAAGACCAAGGATTTGTTTGTTTGTTTGCATTGAAAAACCTCCAAATCTGCTACTTATTATTACGAAATGTGAATATCTAAAATAAATACATGGGAAATACATTATTAACCTTAAGTTTCATAGCTGTTAAATGTTTAATGTTCACCCTGAAAATCGAGTAAAGTTTCCCCATTTAAAGAATGCAAAAAAAAGTTTAAAATTTTGAATCAATAACATATAACCACAACATTCAGATAATGGTTTAATTTACATATTTTTAAATGTAGTATAATGTTAATATTGAAAAATGATTGAAATTGGTTGTCAAAAATTTGTGTATTGTTCAGGAATAATCCAATATAAAAAATTTGTTATTATAATATCTATATAATACCAGTGCGAACCCAGGGCAGGCTACTAGCTACTAATGATAATATGTCTAACCAAGGGATATTCAGTAATATTAATCTAATAATATCTTACGCACAGAATATCTTATGACTTGTGTAAACTCAAAATTGGATAAGGTTTCCTGGTCAACCACAATGTGGTTTCAAATACATATCACAATATTTTTCTAAAGTTACCATAAAATTGGGTGGATATGCACATTCTATACCTAGTGCTGTGTTGGTATACATCATACCCATTCTAATATCGTTAATAATTCCTTATTGGTTATTGAAAATACTAACATGTAATACCTACAAATTTATAGACAAACAAAAAACAATTTTGTAATATAATATATAGTGATTCTCCATTGCATTGTTTGACTTCAAATCATTCTATACCTAGTAGGTAGTAAGTAAGTGTATAGTAGAATATTCAGCAAACTTTTTTTAAATGAATTATGATATAAGAATGAACATATTGTATTGAAAAAATATTTTAATGAATATTAGTTTGTCATTATAGTAGTATTCTCAGAATAAAGTATTATACATATTATTATAAAATATTTGTTCAACTATTGCTTGTTGAATATCATCCCATTTAGTTCTGTTTAAGTTTATCATTACTATAAACAATGACTTTAAGTCCTTGGACAATTAGGGAATACCACAATCAAAATTATTATAAGACTAGCTGTGCCAGCGACTTCGCCCGCGTAGAAAACTGACTTTGGGCAGTAATTTTGAAAATGCCTAACCCGCGCCAACAAACATTCAGCAAGTTCAACGTGATTATTATTTATTTATCAACCAATTGACATGAAATAAAGACTAAATGTTAAGTTAAGCTTACCACAATATATCATTGAAAACCCCATCTAGATAGGATAAGCAGTTTCTGCGATTAGCGTGCACAAACAAACAGACAAAAATTCCAAAAATCATTGCAACAGCAACTCGTTACGTTTTTATTATATGTATAGATAATTTTTGCTTTAACCAGAATATAATCAATTAAAGAAAAATAAATAATCTAAAAATAGATACTTACCAACAATAAAAAGAGTACTGCCAAGAAGACATAAAGCAAGTCTTATGCACACTGCCCGGTTTACACTACTTGTCACTCTTCGCGAGAAGTAGCTAATTGGGCAGTTCCATCTCTGATCGGTTGGTTGTTGCTCATACGTAACAGTCGTTGGTTGATACACGGCACTTGTCGGCATTGTGATACTATTTTGCTTTGGTTGTGTGAATAAGTTACAACAACGCTACATACATCACACAACTGGCGAGTGGCGACAATTTAATAATGAATATTGAAATCCGTCTTGTCAGTTCTTGTGTTTTTTAATTCTTTTTAGGGTATCAACATTAATAATTGTAATTTATTTTCACTTCTTTAACAGCACTAATAATAAGAATATATTAATACTGTAAAAAGTAAAATGATTGCTCTTATGTATTCACTCTTAAGTGTTTACACGATCAACACTACACTCACTGCATTCAATTTAATTATTACAATTTCCGACTACCGAGTACCGTTGTGACTTGTGAGTTGTGACTGATCACTGAGTCATTGAAAATGATTGAATTAAGAAATAAGATTTCAGAATTGAGTAAGAGAAGGATACACTATACCACAAATGCAGAGTATATTACCTAAATAATAGTCCTGTCATCTCTCACCATAGAATATAAAATGTGTAAAACAAAAAGACAGAACAGTCAGAACTCAGAAGCCCCATAAAAAATAAATTTGAATTTCTAGAAATATATTTATTACCATCAAATTTAATTGAAAACTTAGATAAAGAGAAAATTGATATTATACTTATTATGGTAATAAAATCGCTTAATGGGTATATGCTTTATATTATCTGCGCTTTTATACTTACTAATGAGTTATGACGATTTTTGTATTTTGTAAACTAGCAACATGATTTTGAAGTTTAAATGTTAAACCTTCATACAAAAAATTAAAATGGTGGCTGTAAGTTTATGAATTGAGTACGAATTATAGGTACTGAACAAGGGATTTCAATAAAATTGTGATGATTATTTTAATATAATTATAATGTCCACGCCAGTGTCGAGTCGCAAATATGGAGCGCAAAAAATACGACTTACCAGTAAGTAATGGAACCTTTCACTTTAAATATTGTACTTCCAAACTTGGTTCAATAATTTTTCGTGTCGAATAATTCTTAATTGATAAGATTTTTTATTTCTTTTTTAGTATTGTGTGCCAGAAACCTTGTACGGCGGGATTTGTTTCGTAAGTTAGAAATATTTTTATTATTTTCGAAAGATTCTTTTCTTGCAAATATTGAGCAACTCACGGGTAATTTGTATTTATACTGGCTTTTTACATACTATTGTCACTTGTATATTTAAGTTGTTTACTTCCCCTATAAAAGCCAGTGTAAGATGTATTTTTAAATGAATATAAATATATATTTTTATTTTTAATTTTTAATAAAAAATAATTTTGTAATGTCTTATATTTAACGTACTTTTTTCAATTATTTCTAAATAATATTCATTAAACTTGTTTTTAAGGCTTGCCTGATCCATTTGCCAAAATATCAGTGGATGGAAGTGGACAAGTATATTCTACCAATGCAGTAAAAGCAACATTAGATCCTAAATGGAATACACATTATGATCTATATTTAACTAAAGGGGATGGTATCACTATAAGGTATGAATATAATATTATATGATTGCATTTTCTTGCCCAGATCAACATTTATGTGGATATAATTAACTTGATATTATGTTTTAGCATTTGGAATCAACGAAAGGTTCATAAAAGGCAAGGTTCTGGTTTCTTAGGTTGTGTGAGAATTCAGTCATCCACTGTACACAAATTAAAAGACACAGGATGTAAGTAAAAAAATTTAATATATTATTCTAGGATTCAAGGTAAATATACACAGATCATTAATTTAATTTTGTCTTGTATAATTCAGATCAATGTCTGGAACTTTGTGAGGATAATACTGGAGAAGCATGTGGTGTAAAAGGACAGGTTATAGTGTCACTGCTATCGAGAGATGGAACAAGAGGTGAACCAGCTTCAGCAGCTGGAGAGGGATCTCCTTTGGCTGTGGTTGGACCTGCAGGAGATGTTAGAGCATCAAGAGAACCAATAGTAAACAATAGCACTAATTCACCTCTGCCTCAACACTGGGAAGAGAGATTAACACCAAATGGAAGGTAAAAAGTTGTATATTTCAAGATCCTTTATTTACTACACACACTGTATACAGTAATTTTATTGAGTAAAATCTTTTAAATGGTAAATCATTTAATTCATTTATGTAATAAAATGTTTTTTCAACTTCTTTCATGTTGTGTTACATTTAAAGATAATTCCAATGCTTGCCAATTCTTATCATTGTAAGATAAGTAAAAAGTATGTCAATGTTTACCAAGTTAAATGCAGTAATATTTTCAGATATTTTTATGAGTGGTATAAAGTATCTACAAAATTCACCAGTTACCACACACAATATTAAAGGAAAAAATTGTGATGCCAATAAAATTATTGTTCTTTTAAAAAGCAAACATACTTATGTATGTTGTTTGCTTATCTACATAGTGTGCACACTACTTGAACTGCAAACCTGGAATTCCTTTACTATGAATTGTAATTGGGAATTATGATTCTATTGTAGTTCTTTATAAGAATAATAACCATTTGAAATGACAAACAGACTGCAATATATAATTGATTGTCACATTGCAAATTAGGCAAAAGTTCTTTTTTAATTTCCAGGCCATACTATGTTAACCATGCCCTTCGCCGAACGCAATGGGAGCGTCCCAGTCCCGAGACGCCAACGAGCCCGCAGCCGTCGTCCCCGCCGGCGTCTCCTTCGCCCGCGCCCCTGAGTCCATCATCTCCAGCTACACCCTCATCGCCTATATCCCCTGCGTCACCCATCTCAGAATCAGATGTTAGCCATGCCAACTCGATATCCCTATGGTATGTTCCGAGTGATTTTTATACAACAGATCTTAAAACTCAATTACTTGTATGAGACAATGCTACTTTTAATAAACACAATTTCAAATGTTAATTGAACATAAACAACTATCACATTCAATGTTAAATTGTTTTTGGGGATAGCCCTGAACCACAGCCACAGACGGCGGTCCGACGCGCAGCAGGACCGACTACCCCGACAGCGAGTCCCGCACCCGTTGCCGCTACTGACTTACCCCCTGGTTATGGTAAACAAATACTTATTTCTCCTCTAATTTAAGCTATATCGTTTACATTGTATGATTACAGAAATAGCATAATCATGAATAGCAAGATACCAAATCATTATATATCATTACATAGTATAAAACACAGTATCTTTCTATAATGCTATATATGCTCAAGTGACTGACAACTTATTTTCATTAGGTTTTTAATAAAATAATGATTAAAGAGAAAAGTTTATATGTAAAATATATACGTGCGAATCTGGGGATGGACTTTCTTTACAGAAATGCGAACGACAGCGCAAGGGCAAGTGTACTTCTACAATAGCATAACGGGAGCGTCGACGTGGCACGACCCGCGCGTGCCGCAGCACCTCCGGCACTGCGCGGCCGCCGCCGGCCCGCTGCCGCCCGGCTGGGAGATGCGCCACGCGCCCTCCGGACGACCATACTTTGTCGACCATAACAACCGCACTACGCAGTTCACAGACCCGCGCCTCGCACTTTCTGCACGCCTGGTCAGCTATCCTCATTTATACATTGTTTTAAGAGTAGTTCATTCATTTACTTCAATTTTAGATCACACCATCATCATCCTAAGGAAAAATGACGTACTGTGTTATATGTAATTGGCCTTTTTCCTACAATGGCGTGAAAATACCTGTTAAAATATAATAAGTATATGTCGCGAATATTCTAAATTAACATTTTTTTTATGTTTATAATGTATTCTATTTTTTTATTAAAATTCCAGACACCACCCTTGGACTCAGCTCAAACGCCAAACTCGTCAGCTGCAGTCTCTACGCCCACAAGTTCGAACGAGCCAGCTGACCCCGACGCTCTGCCCAAATACAAGCGCGACCTTGCAGCCAAGGCCAGAGTGTTGAGGGCCGAGCTACAAGCACTACAGCCGCAAACTGGACACTGTCGAATTGAGGTATATTCAATAATACACTAACAAATAGCATCTAGGTCCTAGGGTATCTTAGTAATAATTTTTTAAAACATAAATTTCTTTTTTTAGGTATCGCGAAATGAAGTACTGGAAGAGTCATATCGCCTCGTAATGAAACTGCGCGGCAAGGAGTTGCGAAAGCGATTGCTCGTCAAATTCCGTGGCGAAGAAGGGTTGGATTACGGCGGCGTTGCGCGCGAGTGGCTGCATTTGCTCGGCCGAGAACTTTTCAACCCTCACTATGGGCTCTTCCAGTATGCGAATGCCGGTGATGACCGCTATGCACTGCAGATCAACGCTGATTCAGGAGTAAGTCACAAATTATAAGACACAAGGGTGGGAAAATATATGACTTTATCTAATTATGTTTTATATGAATGTATGTAACCTTATCTCTACAGGTTAATCCTGAACATCTTTCCTACTTCCACTTCGCGGGGCGCATCTTGGGCGTGGCCCTGTTCCACGGACACCAACTTGACGCAGCCTTCACCGCACCCTTCTACAAGCAACTGCTTGGACGACCGATCACACTAAGAGACATTCGGGATGTCGACCCAGAATTACACAGATCATTGTCTTGGATGTTGTGAGTTTTTACTTATTTATTTATTTTTTCCTATTTATACAGAAAGTAGCTGTTGCTCGCGACTTCGTCCCCATTAATTTCTTTTTCCATTATTTCTTCACTTCTATTAGTCGCAGCGTGATGTTATCCTCGATAAATGATCTTTTCAATAAATAAATAATTTTTCAATTCGAACTAGTAGTTCCTGAGATTAGCGCGTTCAAACAAATTCCTCAGCTTTATATTATAGATTCAAAATAAACTGTATCCTTTCCAGAGAAAACAGCATAGCCGGCGTGATCGACACAACATTCTCTGTGGAATGTTCGTCTTTTGGAGCCGTTCGCAGCGTCGAGTTAAGGCCGGGTGGTACAAACGAACCAGTCACTGACACCAATAAGCGAGATTATGTGCGCTTGTACGTGGCACATCGTTTCACCCGTGGCGCAGAGCGACAGTGGTTAGCCTTACAACGCGGTCTAGCCGATATCATACCCCCACAGCTATTGAGACCTTTATCGCCTCGAGATCTACAACCGCTGCTAGCCGGACGGGCAGACTTAGACCCGGCTGACTGGAAGCGCCACACTCGGTTGAAGCACGTGACGCCGGACGCGCCGATCGTCGGCTGGTTCTGGGAGATCGTGGAGGCGTTCGACGCGGAGATGCGCGCGCGGCTGCTGCAGTTCGTGACGGGGTCGCGGCGCGTGCCGCTGGCTGGGTTCCGCGCGCTGCAGGGCTCCACGGGCGCCGCCGCCCCGCGTCTCTTCACGCTGCACCTCGTGGCCGACGCCTCGCCCGATTCCCTCCCGAAAGCCCACACTTGTTTCAACCGTCTCGATCTTCCCCCATACCCTTCTAAAGAGAAACTTCACGATAAACTCAAGCAAGCCGTCCTCGAAACTGCCGGCTTCGCCGTTGAATGATATGTCAAAATTACTTTTAGAAATACTTAATCAGAAAAATATTTATTTAAATTTTAAGACTGACGAATTAATTGGGTGGACATGACAAAATTCATATACATTTTTTGGCTCGCAAAGTAAACACATTATATTTTCATTTATGACAGTACAAATATGTGTATTATCTGTTAACGAACTTTTGTTCTTTATAGCGAAAAACGAGGTTTATCCATATTATAAGAATGCTCTTCCAGTTAGTAACATGTGTGTATATAGTCAGCCAATATATAATGTGAAAAAGTCTTCAAAGGCGCCATATTGAATTGATTTTTGCATAATGAAACATTACCAACTTTACTGATATTATTAAAAAAACTACCACAGTATATTCACGTACGTTATATAAAGCACAATTATTATAATTTTATATAAGCTCAAAAAGTATACATACAAGTAATTTTAAGGTTCAAATTTATTCCCTGTAATGGTAAGACTTAATTTAGTTTTAGTTCATGACTAGTTTACCGAATTAACACAAAAAATTCACATTTTTAAATCAATATCAACATACTTATAAATAATTTTATAACATTAGAGTATTATCATTTACTGACGTCCATAAGGCCTGTATAGATGTGAGTGTGATGATGTGCTGAGGGTAAATTCAAACAGCATAAAATGTAATAATAAAGTGTATTTTTTTTTAATATTTATAGAAACATTAGTGATTAGCAATGTTTATTTTAAAGTGTTTATTTGGCATTATCGAACATTTGGCACTTTACATTGATAAATGCTAGCTGCTAAAAGTAACACAAATAAAATTCCACTGCCCATTGACCTCTTCAAATAAGCGCAAAATGTGAATAATTTATAAACCGCTTATGAAAATATATTAGTACAAATGAGTTGTGGTACAATATTTCATTCAAGTATCAAGCCTAATTTTTTTCTAAGTATTGAAGAGTTGCTAAAATTCCCATCAGAACTTCGAAAAAAATATTTATTTTATTTATCAATTAATTTATCGTTATATAAAAACGAAAACAAGGCAGTTTTATAATTTAATATCAAAGAGATGAGATTTCATATAAAAAAGTTTCAAAAATTACATTGTATTATATTTGTAAATATTTTTTTATGTATTTAGTACAAAAAAGACCAACAAAATTATATACTTTTGTGCTTCAGGTGCCTTACATTATTTTTATTTGTACATTAAAATCAAATACATATTTTGTGTTTTAAAATGATAATTCATTATGAAATATTTGAAAGCCCTCAATAAAAGCTATTCTATGATACAATATTTATAACAAGGATGAGTGCCTTTTATGTGTTATATTATAATATTGATATTAAGTAAGTGCTGTATGACTGTTAGTGATATGAAATTATTTAATAGCTAGTTTAATAATTGTAGTTAAAGAAAAATATAATATTTTTGCACAATATACTGTGTTTCTTTTTCAAAACTCATCCCAATAGTATATAATATATATGTACATATTATAGTAAGTTAATATGATAGTAACATCCAATTCAACTGAATTGGATTGTGAACTCATTAGAATAACAAAATTAAGGTGAAGTAAATTATAGGTATATAATAAAAATAATTGTGTGAGCAGTATGATATTCATAATTGATAAACTACATCTCAACAATGTTGTAGTTTTATAAATTCAAGTTGAAAAAACTGTTAACACTGAACTGTTATAGTAATTAGTACTATCCTATTGTACTATTACACTCATGCTAAGCGCTATTCAAATTTAGGTTCAACTCAAACTGGCCCGATATGATAGTTCGCCATACAAATCTGTCAAAATTACTAGACTTCAGGCGTGCTTGAATTTGATTTGCTTATGAGTATTTGGCCGTTAGTTTCAAATAATTTTGATTAAAATACAAAAAATGTTTTAATAGTCTCGATTTTTTGTTTGAATATTTCTTAAAATATGCGAAAAGTCGTATTTTCTTAAGATTCAAGTACTTGACCACGATTAATACCATACAAAAGTTTCTTATTCTTAATGTAGGCCCAGGCCATTCTGTTTGAGCTGAAGTACATGCCTACGTCACCATTCTTCGATAAAGTTATTGCTCCTGCGGTATTGTTCAGACGGTTTGTCATACCTGTTGAAATTTTTAAAATAAATATTTCTTGTATATTGGTAGAAGAGTAATAAATCAATGTCAATTTTAAATTATTTTTTTACAGGAAATGTTTAATTTCCACCTTAGAGAACATTAAGGGTTAAAGGAGGTGAACAAATAAATCTTACTGAACCAATGATATTATATTAAATAGATATGTTATTGGTAATGTGTACGACTACTAAGGGTTAAAGGAGGTTAAAAAATAAATTTAGATATTATATTAAATAGATATTTTATAAGCGCATGTTTGAAGACGCAAAAACACCTTGTGACCTTAATTAGAACGTCTTGCCTTTATGTGATTGGTTGCCAGTGCTTTCACGCGCAACTGACAAAACTAACTATCTCTTTTTTTCTTGTTGGTTTTATAATTTATGTCTTTTCTATCGTTTTAACTTGTATGTACGTGTGCTGCCGATGCCGCGCGGAACACTTTTTTCGGTTGATTTGTTGGTGCATAACATATCTATTAACTATAATATTATTATACTGAACTCTTGTTTTTGAATGGCTAGAGGTAATTAATGAATCCATGACGGTTTTTTTTGTAAGTATTATACTTACCTTCGACACATGTTTTAGTAGCTGTATTTGCGTCAACACCAGACTCCATAAGTTTTATTATGCTGTGAGCCAAACAGTATTTTAAAATCGATTCGCCGTGACCTATGTTATCAAACGAAATTTAAATATTAAAACTGCGTACTTCTTGATCTAAACTCTAATAATTATTAGTATTCCATTTCTATAATCGGTGTTCCATTTTATTTGAATTTATTAATTCGAATAGCGCCTCCACTCGATTGCGTGATAGAAAAGAGATAGCTATATAATCAAAAGTCGAAAAATATATTTCTTTATACGAAATATACTAGCTCTGACCCGAATTAAACCCGTTTCCTGTTTTTAAAGTTTTAATAAAATTACATTAAAATCGATACAGACGTTCTTGACTTAAATTTCTTTGTTCTGTGCTGCTGCTGCTATGCGGAACATTTTTTTCGGTTGATACAACTTAAATTTAAATTGTATAAAATATCTATTAAATATATTAATATCATTGCCTGTAGTCGACACCCCGCCGATATTATTGTCAGCGTAAGTGCCGCTGCCGATCTGCGGAGTATCGCCGATTCGGCCTACGGCCTTCCCGCTCATTCCACCAGTGCTTGTGGCGACTGCTATATTACCGTTTTTGTCAATTGCTACAGCACCTACTGTACCTACGTCGCCCTGTAAAATGAAAATTGTTTATGAAATATTTATTTCCTTGTAATTTATAACTTACAAAAATAACAAATATAAATTGTTTATTTATATATATGTATAAATAGAATGATCTTTCCCCATAGATCATTACTAAAGCAATCAGTTTTTAATCCATTAAAAAAATTGTACACTAGGCTGCCTATAAACTAGATAGCTATATGATATCAAAAAATGTAATATTTTAGTAATATTTACCTTAACACCTATTTCAGTCCTACCAAATTCACCATGTTTTAAAAACTCTTCAAGTGCATGCTTTGCATTTTCGCTGATTAAAGATTCTGGTGGTACAGTAGCAAATCCCTGTACAAATAGAGATTCCAATTATCTTTATATATTTTTTAAATCATAGTGAATTGTAAGAAAATAATCCATATTTACTTTGCTAAGGGCAAAAAGTTTAGCACCTTCTCCCCCAAGCAATGAATGGGGAGAATCAGTAAGGACTTTATGAGCAATACTTATTGGATGCTCAAAGTCTTTAACAAGAGTAACTGCCCCGACGTCTAAATTTACCCCACACATTATACTTGCTTCCATTTCAACTTCACCTCTCAAGTTAAGAACAGATCCATATCCTAAAAACATATTGACAACAGGTGATTTCATATTATTTGCATACTTAAACAAAAATATTGTAATATGTTTAAAGATAAAAAACATACCAGCATTAAAATATTCATCTTTTTCCATTGAAACCACTGCAGCCTCTACAGCATTTAGTGCAGAACCACCTTCATTTAATATTTTATTTCCTTCTAGAACTGCTTTTTTAACTCCTACTAATTTTCCTTGCACTCTGCTTTCTGGTATATCACCTGCCCCACCATGAACTATCATAACGGGATCCATTCTCCTATTTATTAAATACTGGAAATTTTTGTTTTTTTTTTAATTTGTAACACACACCTGTGTTTTGTCGCTTATTATCACACTATAAAGGAAATGTTTAATACTACATTATCTCTAACCAATATTATGATAAAATAATATTTATTGACTTTAGTTGCTTATCACTTGCATGTGAGTTGTATGCACAATACAGTATACATATTATTATGATTATTGCCTCATTATTTTAAAGAAGGCAAGCATGGAAGCACTACGCAACAATAATATCTACATTAGTTTTTATAATTAGTAATTACGCTTTTTTAGGATACCCTCATTTTGTATAAATGTATGGTTCTATCAACAGGGCAAGGCTAATTAAGGGATAAACATGTACTAAAAAGGTAAAGCCTGTTGAGTATATAACACGTACTAGCTACTAATCTAACTTTAAAGTTTAATAGGTTTTTAATGCTTTTCAAATAAAAAAATTAACATGTAATTTAATGTACAAACAATTGCACCAAAAATTAATTTGTTATCCAAATATTCGATTAACAATCGCATCTAGAGACTGGACTGGAAAGTATGTAAATATGTATAATAATAAATAAACAATAAATCAACATGAAATCTTATGGTAAATAAATATTGAATATTTAATATTTCAGTAGTGGTAGTACCGTAGTAGTGTCATTTATCCTAAAAAGGAAAGGCAATGGTACAGAGCCATACAATTACACTTTACAGCCTAATCTCAATCTGTAGATTAATATTTTAGTTTCAACTTTCAACTTTCAATTCAAGTTTCAACGACAAAAACCATAGACAATAGACATAGAGTATAAATACTATGTTATAACTTTTAAGCAAATACCAATGATGTTATGTGTAAGTTTTAAGTTTAACGTATAACGCAGTAGGTGGCTATTTATTTTGTAAATACTTTATGCACTAAAACTATCTTTTGCCTTGTATATATGATATACATAATACAGCTATAGCGTAGGGTTTATGTTTAAGTTCAAAAATGAAAATTATCATTGCTATAGTGTCATGCAAATAATAAAATAAAATAAGGTTACAGAAGCTTTCTAGTAAGGTTCTTAAATTTTACTTTAAAACTTGAAATATTATGGTTTCGATTAGAATCATACACTTGACAATTTTCTTATAATTTTTTTATTGCATGTTTATGGGGCATCGAATAGTGCGAGTATTTATTTATAGGGAAACTATTTAGCAATTAGCAACCACCTGTAATTTCAGCAATTACAGTTGGATTTCTAATATATGTTGCAATACTTGAGAACTATACAGTGTAAAATTATAACATGTATCGGATTAGTATTTAGAAGTACATATCTCAGGAATTTTCTACTAAACCTGGAGATTTTTTCTTCTGAATGTTGCAACTTTCAATATCAATTTATTTATTGACGCATGCGCCACACATTACAATCAGCTGTCAGAAAGAATTTAATCACGTAAAAAACAAAAATTATTTGTGTCTTTAGATAATTCCCGTCAATATGGCGGGGCAAAATCCAGGATCTCCAACTGATTTCCAATATTTCTACGAAGATGAAGTTTATAAAATCAACAATCGCGGTCAAGTTGTCTTCGGCCTGGTTCTCGAGAACTATGAAGCAAATTCTAGCGATCAAGAAAGTGACATAGAAACTCCTATCCAAAAAGGGGAGATTCGCGTTGTATGGCACCCTTCAGGCACTGAACGAGTTGTTTCAGAGAAGTCAGTAAGTAGTCAGTAAATTCTTCTTTGAAGGGTATCATATCTGCGGGAATTGCGTGATTTATCTGAAAGGAAACCGGGAGTAACGCGAATGTCGTTTTAGTTTAGAAATAATTTGAATGAATTATAATTAAAACAGTTCAACAGCAAACACATTCATTGGAAAGTTTTATACTATTAACAGTTACCTTTATTTAATTAGCTATAAGCAAGCATTTATTTCTGACTACCCGCTTTAAAAATATTACACCACTTCGATTCGCATCATTTAAAGTATGAATTTAATTGATTGATAGGTATTTAACATTATAACAACAATGATAGTTACAATAATTTAGATTATCATTGCATAGTTTAGAATTTTTAATACCACAAATATCATTTTCATAATGTTTTCAGTATTATACATTTTTATTTGGCCATTTTCTAAATAAAAAAGCTAGCAAAACAAAATTTCAAGAAATTATAACTTATTGCAACATGTACTTAACAGGTTGGCTTAGCTGACCGCTCATTAATGCCAGGGGATGTCGTGCGACGGCTAATAGCTGGCAAGGACACACAGAGAGGCTACTGCAGAGATATAGAGATGACAGCGGCTCTGCAAATTGTGGGGACCAAACATGTTATTCCCAATGTAGCTAGTGAACGATTGCAACCATTAGAAGAATTTACACCTGATCTTGCTGTATGCCTTGATTCTTGGGTTGGCACATCTAAAGTAAGCAATAATTTAATCTTATTTTAGTTTCAGTAATGAGGAAAAGTCACATTGGTAATATCATATGGTATAAATACAACCTTTGTATATAAGTTCAACTTTTTTTTAGGCTGTTCATAGTAAATTAAGATTAGTATCAGCTGATGGATCTCGTTTGGAATATCCAGATCTAGATACTTGCCCACTAGAAGACTACTCAATGCGTCGCCGTCGAGCTACACCCTACTCATCATCAGAATTCTATCCAGGGCAAGTTGTCTATGGACCTCTAGGCTCCTTAGATAATGCTAACTGGCTACATATGACTAAGGAAATGAAAGCTGCTCGAAAACACAAAATGCACGACCATAAAGTTAGTATGAAATAATATAAAAAAGAATGTATATTTTGAATTTTTTATTTATATAACTAATTGTTTAGAATTATGAGGTAAGGTTGAGACATTATTTTAATAAATTTTTTTGCATTATAACAGTTTACTGTTGAAGCAGTCATCACAGAAAGTGTGAGTGTGCACTGGCAGTGTCGCGCACTATGCACCAATGTAGCAGATTCTGCTCAGCCACAACAGCCGAAGTTCCTGGTCGAAGGTATATAACATACTATTTAAATTGTATTTTAAATTTATTTTATCATTGTGAGTGTTCATATATACAGTGGTGGACGGATAATTAGAAACACTACCAATGGTTCTCAACATAATGTAAAATATGCAAATGCAAAAAATATAACATCAATATGTTCCATGATTCATTATCTATTAGAAGTTAAAAAAGTTTAAAAAGCTACATATTTTGTTATGTATTAGCAATAAGTATTATTATTTACATACCTTTTATAGCAAAATTGCAATAACAAGGTATTTTTTTTTAAATCTATATTCAATTAGGGGATTTTTCAAATTTGAAAATGTGTCCCCCATGATAGTTGCAGAGTTATATGATATATCTAATACTGTATAATATTACATCTAGATCATAAAGCTATGTTAACTTAAAGTTGATTCAATAAATTCTATACATGTTTTAGGAAGATTTGATTAGCTATCTTAAACCTGTGATTCAATAAGCACGTTTTGACTGGTACTATGTTTAATGAGATTGAGATTGACTAATTGGAAAATCATTGTATGCTTTAAGATAATTTAGTATTGCCATTGATCTATCGTCCATCGTGCAATCTTCGAAACGGAGCCAACTCTACATTCAGACTAACCCCTAAACCCTTAAAGTTTGCGACCTTAAAGACTGCGACCATACTTGACTGTTGTGTATAGATAATACAAAACAATCTATACAGGACTTTTAACCTAACGCTAATCATCGCTAATCATAATTTTTTATCGGATTGGAGCCATTAAACGAGTTGTTTTTAGCAATACGAACGATTAGCGTATCTTCTCTGGGAGAGGTTATCTTCGTCGATTATTTCTAAGAACATTTTCCACGTCGTTGCAATGTTGCTATAAAAATGCGCTGGGAATACGCTCTGTGTAATAGCTATTTTGTAAATAATAATACTTATTACTAATACACAACAAAATATGTCGTTTTTTTTAAACTTTTTTGTTGTTGTTTCTAATTAGATGTGCGGTCAAACCTTAAAACTGATGTTGGTACTGTTTCAAATTATAATTCGTCCACCATTGTATATTGAGAATTTTTGATTAATACTTAAGATAAAGAAATTTGCTTTTGATCAAGGTGGTAATGAACAGAAGAAAATAGGAACAATTCCTCCTATCTAGTACTATAAAATTTGTTATAGATTAGATGTATTGAAAAAGAGTTATTTTTAGGTGATGACTTAAAGAGACTGAAACTGCTCAATGTTTTCGAACCATGCACACTGCAAGTTGGTGATAGAAACTTTCTTACTATTGGACCAGAAGATGCTTTTATCAGCAAAAAACAGTGGAGAAAACAACAAAGTAAGTTGCAAGCTATTGTACTGTTTTACAAACTTATCTTAATTCTTAATATGCATAAAATAGGGCTGACTAATATTTAAAGATTCCTGTATGTGTTATTATGCTTTCAGTATTTTACTCTCTTAGATTTACGAATCTTACTTATCTCAATTATATATTTAATTTAAAACTTCAGGTAAATATTTCCGCAATATACGTAAGCAAACCCGTCCTTCAAAGAAATCATCCAAAGCTGATACAGCGATAGAACATTTGCCATCTCGGCCAAAAAAGAGGGCTTCGTCACATCGCAAATTAAAATCTGGCGAGGTAAGTAAACCTTGAGTACAAAACTCCAAAACCCTGGACCTTTGTTAACATAAAAATATTGAGTTCTATTATTTTCCCACTTGATGTGTGATGTGATTACAGAATGATATGGATGTTGATGCAACAGAGGATAAATTAGAATCATTGGATGAGGCTTTGAAAACTGATCCTAATTGTCCTCGCATCAAGATCGAACCCAGTGGTGATGTGCCATTGCCAATAATGAGCAGTCAAGAAGACAATGCTGCAGAGGAAAAAAATGACTCAGGGATAAGGTAACTAGAACAACTATTGATACATAATTGATTTTTAATAATATTATCTTAATAATATTACTTTTACATTGATTCGAATATATTGTTTTTTGAACAGTCCTGAGCCTATGAAAGAAGATGGTAGCCTCTTAAATGGAGATAGAACTTTGGAACAACTTAATGATGATGATTCTGATAATTGGGAAAACACTAGTAGTGACGGCAGCGATACAGACAGGTATGTACTCATAATAGCTATATATAATATTATTAAAAAAGGTTTCTTACTTATAATAAGTAACCGGGGGTAGGTCTTTTTCGCAGGAGACCGACTTTCGCACCGACTGGGTGGGTACCCCCACAGTGCCAGACATTCTACCGCCTGAACAGTGATGTGAAAATGTCACTGTGCTCCGGTCTGAAGGGCACTGTAGCCAGCGAAATTACTGGGCTAACGAGTCTTAACATCTGATGACTCAAAGTGGGGAGCGTCGGTGTAGTGCACCATGCCCGGAGTTGGGCTTTATAGCAAAGTTCCGGGGAGCACTGCATTGGCTATGGGCTGGCGTTACTCTTACCATCAGGAGTGCGTCCAGCTCGTCTCCCCTCTTCATAACATAAAAAAAAAAAAAAAAACTTCTAAGAACAAAAAAAAATGTATTTATAATGGTAAAAATATTTGTTTCAATAATTCAAAATAAGAGAACATTATGTTATATGACATAGTAAAATATTTTCATACAAATATCTACTTCATTTAATTCATGATTTTGCATAAATGTTCACATATTTGGCTACTTAAATAAGTTTACAAAAAATAAAACAAATATTTATTAAAATGTGTTTATTAAGTATTTTGCTTCTAAATTAGTTTGAAATATGCAAGACTTCCCTAATATTATTTATTACAAACTATCCCCCCTTTTTCCACTTTTCCCCGGGAGTATATTCAGTCATTGGTCTACCAGATATTCCACAAGTGCCGATCCCAACCCTTCCTTCTAAATTATCAGGAGAAGCAAATATACTTTTAGTCCTTATGCCTGGCTTTTTAGAAGCTTTTGAATGAAAGTTAAGCCATTTATTCTTCTCGGTTTCTCGCTCTTCTTCAATTTGCTTAAATCTTTGTTGCTTTTTCTGCTTCTTCTTTTTTAGATATTCCCTATTGTATCCTTTGCCCTGCCTGCAATTAAGTTACAGGTAAGACTATATTATACTATTATTGGAAATTATTAAAAGTGTACATACAACTATGTATAGACATATTCAACAAAATCAATGTTAACAATGCTTCATCACAGTAATGTTCAACCAAAATTTCATTATCATTACAAATTTGAATGAAAATTTGTACTTACTTTCCTTCATCTTCGCTTGAGGGTCTCTTTACACCTGAGCCAATAGATTTCACATCTAACAATGATACTGATTCAGATGTTGTATAACCATCAAATTTAACCTTCAGACTACTTTCCCCAACCTCTTCAATGGTTGCTTCATAAAACCTGCAATAAAAATAAGTTTTAGAAAACCTAAAATGTAACTGTTAATATATAAAAAATAGAAATTAATAGCTTCAACATGTACATCATGTAATCTTTTAATTAACATAATCTGAATCATTAGCATTAGTAATGGAATATTAAGAGTAATTATTAACCATTAGAATTATTATTATTTATTTTAACACATTATAAAAGAAAATATACAAACATGCTATCTGACTTCCATTTTGCAAGGCACCTCTCACCAACTTGCCATCTGGGACGAGCAGCTACCTCACCACTCTGGGCAGCCAGCAGGGAAGCTGTAACATCATCATTATTACTAGAACTATGAACATTAGCATTGGATTCACCCTCTTGAGTTTTTATCAGATCTTGAGTCAACTCAATTACTTCTTCTAGATCAGACTTTAGCTTCAAAAGTTCTTCATTTTCTGAATCTGTCAACAGAGCAGCTTCGACCTAAAATATAGTTTGAAAAACCAACGTTATAAAAAATTATAAGAATAAGCACTCGCTAACCATTAACATTAACTTACCTGTTGTAATTGCAATTTATAATTTCTTAGATCGTCCGCCATCGTTTAAATTGTTTGGGAATTAGTTTTCAAATGCACCTTTTACGCTTCTAGTGGGCATATATTTTAATCATGTAACTATAAAAATCACACGTTCAATATACATAAATACATGTTTGTTTTCAATTTAAAACACTGTGCAAGATATAATAAAACGCAAATCTTGTTTAAGTCAATAATATCACTGATAAATAAAGGAATAAATTTATCAATATTTAGTTTATATCACAAGCCAAAGTTATTAAAATAAAAATCTGCAACTAAAATAGTTAGTAGTAATACAGCTTGCATCTTATATTAATATAAAATATTATCCATTTTGCCTCGTCTTTGACATTGACAGCGCACAATTACAGATAAAAGTTAAAACAGATAAAATAAGGTTAATATGAGTTAAATACTTCTAAAAAATCCAAATTGAAAATTTATTTAATTAAAAAAATACTAATTTTAAAATGCATTGCCGTGAATTAAGCTATTATAAAACTCATATAAAAAGCGTTGTGTAGGTGTTTTTCAAACACTATCTTTAAAATATAAAAAAGGTTAAGTTTGTTCAAACACCTCTATAGAATGGAGTTTAAATATTTTTGCCGCGGTAGATTAGTCTTGGTCCTGAGCAGAGCATACAAAGCAGGATTACGATTTAACCTAGGCAAATGTTTTTTTTATAATTAAGTGCTAACATTACAAGAATATATTCTTGTCTCTCTTGATTATTAAGTTAAAAGCAAAGCTTGTTTTTTTATTAAAAATCTCGCTTTTATTTTTGGCCAGGAAAATAAAAGACATCGACATAATTTATTATAAAATGTATTAAAAATAAGGCTTATATAGATTTAGAAAAATATTTACACACATTCCGTTTTTCAGACACTTGAATGAATTATCAAATATATATTTAAAAATCAATTAGGTTATACCACAGTAAAATGTAATTGTTTACATATTATGCATATTTATTTTCTTTCAATAATGTTAGTGATACAGAGTAGTAAATTATTTACCATTAACAAATAATGTTCAAACTTACATAGCTTACGTTGAATGTTGTCTAATTAATTTATATCTAATTAATTATAGAAGAACAATTTATTAATAATTTAAGTAACAGGGTAATATTAAGCTAAAAATGTAACAAAAGCTTTACTCGAGTTCTACATGGTCATGTGATAAAATACCTTAACAATAACTCGTTGTTGGATATAAGACAAGTATCCTTTAAATACTCATGCATACAGCATTCACACATTTGCTTCGTTATATGATTAATATCACAACAATTTGGTATATACATGATCAATTTTGAACTAATTGAAATATTCATTATATCAATTAGCTATCAACACTAACTAAATGTGTTTGTAGGGCTGTAGATTGGTGATAACGTCTGCGAGAGGCAAAGTCTTCATTGTCATCATTGAGTCGCTCCTGTTCGACTGATACATCTGCGTGTACCGGCGTCACAACCAATTGTTCATATTCCAAGGGACGCTTTCTGCAAAATAAGTGATAAAACCCTTTGTACCAAAAGTATTTTTAACCTCCTTTATATTTGTATAGTCTAATGACAGATAGTAAGTTGTTTATTATTATCAAAGGAGTATACTATTATTGTATTGATAGCTGTATATAATGTTATATAATTTATTTATACATGATCGTCATGATGGTCACAAGCAGATTTTCCTAAAATCTGGTTGTAGGGAAAGCAATTTCAAAAAAAACAAACTGAAATGCTAAATGATAAAAATAAATAATAATGAATTTGAATTTTTTTTACCCAATAGCTTGTAAGAAAGAAATCTTGAGCCAGTGGAAGAAATGAAATTCAGATGCCCGGCCAGGTTTCACTGCAGGATTTGCGGCTCCAATATAAAGCCACACCAACCACACTATTAACAGACATCCTAAGGCATACATCCAGTGTACTAGCACCATCAACAATAGTTTTATTGCTACCTAAAATAATAATAAACTTATTAACACGTTTCATTTAAAAATATTTTTATGTGTACATTTCAAGTGGTAAAATATATTATTACTTTTCTGAAGTTTATACAATTACACAAATAATTTTAAAAGTACATTAAGGAATACTTACTCCCGCAAGTGAGAGCCATCTATTACACAAATGGGAATACCAGTTTTTGTTTTTAGAATGAACATTTACCGGAGGACGCACATCACCAGAGGACATTCGACCATTCATGAATGCAGAATCAGTGGGCGATGGAGTAAAGTCCTGTAATATAAATGTAGTGATTCTTAAAGTTTGAGTATACACTAGATAGCATTTATATTTAAAATTATAGATTTATTATTTACTGTATTACCATCATTAATAATCATTACTTTTATTTGTTTGTAAGAGACCAAATAGGAATTGAGTTGTATTACAGTAAGGATTAATTTACTTACGCCAACCGTTTTATGTCTTATCCTTTCAGGAAATAGTAAATCCAAATCGCTTCCTGTTGCACCGTACACTTGTGTATCTCTTTGTGTATGTCCTTGAAATCTACAAAAATAAGGAATGAGATTAAAAGTATACATGTGTATTTTATATAAGTAGTTGAACATATTTTATACACATGTATAGCTTTAATCTGTACTTCTACATAAAGTGTAAATTTATGAGTTTGAAAATGAGTTTGAATTGAAAATGTCATATTTTTTGTTAGTGTTATTAATATTAAATTTCCAAAATATAAGAAAAAAAAAAATGTTTAACGTAGGTAACAACGCGAGACACAGCTAGTAATCGAGAGTAAGATTTTACATACTAACAAATTATGTTGTACTATAAAACATATTTTTGCTACCCTTTGTATAGCTTTGTATGTAGGTATGTACACATCTGTTTTACAACTACATATTTGAAACAATGAGCCATACTACCCAATGTAAATATGTAAATTATCAAACAAAGAAATACGAAAATCATGAATTAAATATGCTTGTGACTTATCATTTTGAATACAAGCAATAAAATAAAGATTAACTGATATGACCACTATCTAATTAAATGTTATAGGTTGTAGGGAGTTAATATAAAAACAAAAAGTAAATAATTCCATACCTCATTTCTCTTCTGTGTTGCAAATCAAATGTTTGAGCAAGAGCAAAATAAGAATAATCAATACTAGCATATGTGAGCAGGAAGGGCATGGTAACAATTGGTGCAAGTTTATTGATGTCGCCAATGATGATGAATGTTACAGTGACTATTGCTACTACAATCATGGAGTAAATAGGCACTTTATTAGGGCCCCTCTGCAATTATAAAATAAAATTATGAATGCACTATATGATATAATATATGATAGTATATTCAAGGCAAGTTTCATACCCCGTGGCCCAATGCTTCTAGTCCTGGAATAACTTTTTCATTACTAATACTCTGCAGTACTCTTGGTGTTCCGTACATGGCCCCTAGGCATGAACTCATTGAACTGACATATAATCCAGCCAGCAGCAGAATCTTAACAGCCGCAATGTCACTTGTTATGGAGAAATTAGTAAGCAAAGCTTCTCTTGTAACTGTTGCTGCTAATGTTATTATAAACATAAGGTACAAAAATGTCCTAAAAATGAATAACCGATTAAAACAAATATTATTACATTAGATCAAATGTACAACTTTTAAAATTTACCCAGAACTGATGGCTGCTAGAGAGCCATTAGGTATATTTATTGAAGGATTTCTCAAATCCCCACTCATATTGATGCCGGCTAATATGCCAGTGATAGTTGGAAAAAATACACCAAAACACTTAAACCAGGTGTAACCATCTTGATAATTTGCCCATGTATTGTTAGATATTGTATTATTACCAAGCCATCCAGTAAATTCTTCATCTAGAAATATAAAAAACAAAATATGTATTACATTTTGTATAGTGTTACTCGGAATGTTTTAAAAATAGCAGCTTTTTAACAATATTTCTTTATTAAAACATTATTTTTATTTTTATTTTTGTGATGACTCATTGAGGCAAGCATCTTTTAACTAAAGATTTGATAAGATAACAAGATTTATCACTGTTATCTAGATATAACATTTGTATTAGTGACAATGTTTTTTGGAACTATCAACAAAATATGTTGTAATTGGTTGTTCATCAAATAATTTTATATTAAAATAGCTAAAAATAAATGTTATTTACTAACTTGGAACAGTAGTAAAGGATCCCACGAAAAAATCAAGGGCAGCTACTAAAATAATAAGTAGCAATACAAATTGTAGTTTGATCACCCACTTCACACCAGCTACATTAATTGTGCCCAGCAACAGAACTGCAGCCACGGCAAACCCACGAGCGGCCCATGTATTGTCTGTACCTACTAGGCTAGCCATGGATTCTCCAAAACCAAAAACATTTAATGCGCATCCCACAGCCTGAAAGCCATTATATGTTAATTCACTAGTGATATAATGCTTAAGAACAATTTTTGTGTAT
Source organism: Eurema mandarina (assembly GCA_018238005.1). Classification (NCBI taxonomy): domain Eukaryota; kingdom Metazoa; phylum Arthropoda; class Insecta; order Lepidoptera; family Pieridae; genus Eurema; species Eurema mandarina. The sequence continues at coordinate 32,701 of DWAJ01000387.1, forward strand.
ACAATAATAATTAAAAAAAACAAACTTGTCTCCATGAAATATGAGATTTGTTTTAAAACATAGCTATTGCAATCTATTTAACAACAATTTATTTATGCTTACTTGGCCAAAACAGTAAATCATTCCTAAGGCTCCGCCCATTCTAGATCCAAGTGTATGGGCCAGTAAGAAATAAACTCCACCACTTTCTATTCTACATCTTTCACAAATTCCCACAGCAGACAATACTGAGATCAAAGCCACAAAAACTGAAAATTAAATTACATAGTACATAAGACATTACATTAAATAAAAATTATTAATAAAGAACTTAACATAATTATTAATAAAGAACTATAGATACCTGTAAAAATGACTATGAATATTGCATTGACTAGGCCAGCTTGTCCTACTATCCAACCCGATCTTAAAAATACTATAACTCCAAAAATATTGATTAAACATGATGTAAATACACCATCCCACGTTCCAAAAAGAACCGGCTGCGAGATGAAAAAGTTGGATTTCCACCAAGGTGCATCACCCTAAAAATACAAGTGATTTGATGATGTCATATAAGATTAAGGTAAATAGCAACTTTCACAAAAATAATCGTCTTTAACGTACTTGTACATCGGCAAAAATTTCATTAGCTCCTGAAGCTTGATCTCCTCCTGTACCATATTGTGATTCATTTCCTAAATCAACAAAACCTCCAGATTGTCTTCTCATACGTGCTCTATCATATCCCGGATCCCCACTTTGGAAACTTGCAACATCCAAATCTGTACGTCGCGACCGATTATTTTGGTCCATTGTAATGGATTTTTACTTAATGGAATAGTCATTAATAATTAAACACTCATAAAATCTCAATTATTAGTTTAACTCGTACCAAAGCCTATACAATATACATTCGACCCTCCAGTCTCCACTCTCCAGTAAATACCGCTGTCAATTGTCAGATCATAGATGTCAATTCAGCAATTGACAATTATTATGATTGTTAAATTGTCATAATATTATATCTCATGTTTCTACCTTTGCTTTACGTGTAGTCTAGAGTCTAGACTAATAGAATAACAGTTTTCTCCGTCTACGGCTTTACTTATAATAAAGTCTTCGTTAAAAAAAATCATCGTGCTTTTCCATTTATATTGAACTTAAAAAAATAAATAAAGCGTCGAAGCTACTTTCATTGGCTCTAGAATCATAAAGATCTTATTTCAAAATGGGCTTGCTAGAAAAACTTAGTACAAAAATAAGAATATGCATGAATATGAATAACTTCTAAGATGGAATGACTAGGTGTTGCCCGCGACTCCAGCCCTTCTTTCCAGTTAAAAAGTAGCCTATGTTTTATTTCAGGCTCTAGACCATCTGTGTACCAAATTTCATTACAACCGGTTCAGCGGTTTGGCCGTGAAAGGGTAAAATTATAAAAAGTTTCAACCCCTCGCGCAACCATTTGGGAGTTGATTTAAAAAAAAGTAGCCTGTGTCCTTCCCCAGGCTCTAGACCGTATTTGTACCAAATTTCGTTCTAATCGGTTCTGTAACACTTCAATCGTTAAGGTATACAACGTGTAATAGAAATGCGTGGTAATATTTAAGGATCGCAAGGAATACCTAATTTTAAATGAATGTATTAAAAATTCATTTCATTTGAACTATTTATTATCAAGATATTGATTTTTTATTTCTATTGACTAGCATAT
>DWAJ01000388.1:0-34394 GCA_018238005.1 Eurema mandarina
TTGAAGCACCAGTCAAGTACTAAACCAACCCCAGCTAATGCGGTTGTTTACCCTCATCCCCTAATATTTGGAGGAAATGCGATATAAACGTTTACAAAGCACAGAGCAGCGGTGAATAGAAATATCGCCTTTTGTTTGCGTTACATTATATTTTTGACTCGATGCTAAAGCTCTGAACAGTTAAAATCAGCTTTATTTACATTTTCAAAAACTTTCTAATTAGTATTTTTCAAATACATTGATTAACGTATAACTTACTTAAAATGTTCATTCTTTACGCATGTAGGTACCATTAATAATTAATTATGCCTCAATTGGTATTCGTAATCGAAATATTTTATGAAATAATACAAATAAAATAATTATTGAGTGTTACCTAAAACATATGTGCGATTGATAACACAAACAATTAGATTTTAAAATTAAATTCCTTATACAAAGGTTAGTAGATAAAAGTATATAAATATCTATATTGCTACATTCACCTCTACAAGCCCAAATCACAACCACCGACGACCGTGATTCGTTCTAGAATTTTCGTAGATTTATATCTCTTTTATGTGAACAACGCGATGGCCTCTTATGCTGAAGGTTAGCTAACTGTTTTCAAAATATATTTCATTGAAATACTGTGTCTAGAAATATAAATGAATTTTAATATTGTGCATTTGTTCCAATTATTTTTTATTCATATTGTTTAAAAAACCTTACATTTTAATCGACCTCTTACTAGTATTATAAGCGCGAAATTGTGTAATCATGTTTCCTACATTTTAAGCAAAAACTACCGCATAATAATTCTGTAATATGTAGTTTCTGTCCTCTATCAAGGCAGGATACGAACAAGAATAAGAACGAAAACGATGCAAGTAAACCCGTGTGGCACAGCTAGTCGACATATAGAAATTATTCAATAAATAAAGTCCAAATAAAAGATAACAAGACAACATAAACCACACACAGCATTCTCACGATTTCCAAATCAATCATCTGCCTGACCACAGGACGTTACGTCTCAGACCAATTAAATAGTATCGAAATTAAAATCTGCAATTGTGGTTTGGTGCGTGACATAAGCGAGAAAGTTCGCGGGTTCGATTCCTTCATTAGCGCATGAAAGATGTAATTTGAAAGATACGTCAAATATTATATCAGATTCGCAACCGGAATTCGCCGTCAAATTGAGACGCGATCGAAACAAGTGTTATAATTTATAAATCACGCTGAATCAAATTCGTCAAGTCACTCGCATTTTTCAATATAACAGAAAAAATAATTATTTTTATATAGCATGTAAATGCAACGAAAAAAGGTAAAAATCAATACTCGGTGTAAGTAACTCGTTAATATTATGAATTAGTATAGGTAATTCCTTATGACGTCATCCAAAATCATCGATCATCTATATTCTATACCACTAACAAGTTACTCAATCCCAGCCACTAATAAAAATAAAAAAAAAACGAGCACAGAATCAACAAGAACATTCCAATCTCTTCCATACAAAGTTATATTAACATACAACCAATAATTTAAAAGCAAATGGCCCGTAATTGAATCGAGATAATATCGATCGACCAAATTGGTGTTTCACAAACAGCACCGTGGCAGCATCTGTCGATAACGTCTAACAGATGGACAAACAATGAATATTGAGGGGACCAGTAACTAATGACACACTACGCGTTACGGAAGCTGTTGAACTTTGTAGTTTTAAAAGCGTTTAATTTTACTTTGCAATGTAAATTACTTATATTATTTTATATTTTTATTATATGTAATTACATATAAATTACTTTCAAGTTTGAATATATATCGTACTAATAACTAGGTTCCTGATTCAGCGTAATCGTGAAAAGCTTTACAGCATTCATTAAGGCATCTATCGCATATAAAGTGATGAGGATTTATAAAGAAATTCAAACAATATCATACGATTCACTTTATAAACAAATAAATTAGGTGCTTAAGGTATAGTTTCACTTTCCCATATACTTCAAATGAATAACCCTCACATAAATCAAACAAATACCAATGAATATTCAGATGAAGCCATAAATCAGTCAAAACTCGTTAAAGAATCAATGAAAACAGCTTCATTCACCCGTAAAATTGACGATATTGTGGTATTATAGAAAGTTTAAATTAAATGAATATTTCACGCTATCCCGATAATTTAAAACCAATAAGACGTCTTGTTTTTTGGTAATAATCGTATTGTTTACACTTGCAGAATACTTTAGCTAATAAAAAAGACATTGAAAACTCATATTTGGGATCAAAATGAACGAGTACATGTACCTATATCTAACCAGAAAATTGAATTAAAATCGAAATATTAAAAAAAAGAGCATTCCTGATATAATTGATGATTCATCAAATCTACGATTATCAAATTTCATAAGAGATGCACAATATTCAACTATGTAATTCATCTAATGATTAAATGATTAAATGATTAAAAATGATTAAATGATATTATTGGTTGTCCTCAATAATTAAAGTATTTTTTTATAGTTCCAATATCAACAATGTTACCTACATAAGACTGCGGCCGGGTCAATTTGCAAGTTTGAGGTCGGCGCGGCAGACCGTGACACAACCTTGACTACTTGCTTCAATTTGTTTGAATAGATATTTTCTCTGTTTAACAATAACAAAATCGATCCAACTTTTAAATGTTAAAAGTTTATAATTTTACAAGAACCTCTTAGCAATTTTACACCGTCTTCAAGTAGTTAATCGTAATGTTGATTTGCATAGTACGTGCAAAACAAAATTGCTTAAGTAAATACGTAAAAACTACGTTACGGATCTTCATGTGGTTACTTTAAATAGATAGACTCGTTCACAAAAGTTTATATGTATATTACATGCGTGCTGGTCGATAGTAATATATAATAATAAAACCAAGGAAATCGGCTTTTTATATAAGATAAAATCTTTAATAGGTTCGAATTGCTCAAGTCTCGCATCCACAGAAAAAATATATTATCCTCTCACAGGATTATACTGATATTCATAGTGTTAAGTGTACCCAATTACATAGGTTATAGACGGGATAATAATATCATACCCAATACCATGTATCAATCAATAAAACTAACAAAAGGTAGCCCTTACCAAAATAGTAAATCCTAGGGAGATTTTACTAATTAATCATTGCTCCCCTAATGTATTAACAAATAATACTTTCAATGATTTGCTATTTTCCACATATATCTATATGCTATATGCTAACAAAGAATGAAAATATGGTACGTACACCATATTTTTTTTATGAAACCGATACAACCACTTAAATCGACTTTCTTACCGACATTCCACTACCATACTGCTAGACCTAACTCCAACACTTCTTACCTGAAACAATAAATCACAAAATGAGATACACTATACATACAATTCTATAAAAAACTATAGACAAATTCTTGTATGTAATATCAAACAATGTTTAGGTATTTCACTTTACCGTTATACGTATTAAATTTAATAACCAAATTGATAGCTTCGCAATAGAGGTATCTACATCTCTATACGTGCGAGGGTAAAAAAATATCTGGTCATTGTTTTTATAGCCACAGTTAAGATTGGATTTATGACTAGCATAAATAACTATGAAAATACCACACACCTGAGTCTGACTGAGCTATTAAATACGTTTTTTTTTTCACCGTTCAGAGGTTATTAGCATCGCTTCAGCGTTTCGTAAGAGGTAAAAAGCAAACAACTTACATATTATGTATGTTATAACGTATTAAGGTGTTCGTCTTTCGGCCAAATACTCGTACGCAAATCAAATTTAAGCGCGCCTCAAGTGAAGTAACTTTGTGTCGAATCGATTTAAGTTGTACTTAAATTTTAATAGCATTTAAGTATTCCGGCAGAGAAAGAGAATTATAGGGAATATAATACGAGTTGGTTCTTTTAAAGCCTCAAGTGAAAAGACCTACCAGACCGACCTTTGGAAACCGTTTTTGCTTACGATTAGACCAATTATATTCTTGCTAATGATTCATGTATCAGAATCTACAATGGATAACGGTATAAACATTTAGATTACATATCTAATAAGTATACATTTATAATCTGTAGACGCGTGCTAAGAATCCAATGTATTTACCACATTTTACATGATAATGTATTTAATAAAAATATTAAAAACCTCAAGCAAGCCTATAACCGTAGTGGCACAATATTCAATTACTCGTGTTAAACGAACTTGAATCTATATTGAATTTCATGATAAAAAATCTTTTACTTTTCGCACTGAACCAGTTTACGCGTATGCGTGCACTTTATTATGTTATTCGATAACTTATAGATGCATTACTTTATAACAAGACTATTTAGTGCTAGTGCTTTTAATTTTAATATTTTCCATATTATTAATATAGCCTAAGGTACACAAGAATAACATGGCTTTAATAGACCAATTCAGTAGATTCTAAGAATTGATTTATTGAAGCCTACAATCTTAGAAACTTTTTAAGATATATTTAAGAAAATATATCTTCTATACATATAATAAAAACGCAACGAGTTCCTGTCTGTACATGGAAGATACATGAGAAAAAATATTACAGGAGACCTTTATTAACGCAATAGAACCCAAAACAATGATTTTTGGAATTTTTGTCTGTTTGTCTGTTTGTTTGTGCACGCTAATCTCATAAACGGCTTATCCTATCCAGATGAGGTTTTCAATTATATATTGTGGAAAGCTTAACTTAACATTTAGTCTTTAATTCATGTCAATCGGTTGATAAATAAAAAAGTTATGGCAATTTAGAGAATCATGTTGAACTTGCTGAACGTTTGTTGGCGCGGGTTAGGCATTTTCAAAAATGCTGCCCAAAGTCACTTTTCTACGCGGGCGAAGTCGCTGGCACAGCTAGTTAATAATATATTCTACATTCACACAACATTCAGTAGCGTTGCATATTTCTTTCATATATTGTCACCGTTACTTTAACGTGTTATATAAGACGAAGCAGATTCAATGATAAGCGTTTAGTTTTAATTGGTTACCGTCTGCAGTAACAGGAATGAATTAACATTTTATAACAAGTATCCGAAACATGACGTGAGACAAACTAGAAATGAAGATTACTATCTAATGTCTCTTATTAATATTAAACTTGTATGTGTCTATTCTTAATGTTCTGATGTATCTTACTTATAAAAGATTTGTGACATGTTATTAAATTTATAATAAACTAAAATAATAACTGCCTATATTATTATTCACGATTAAACAAATGTCTTTTTCTACCTGTATACCTACAGCTGAGAGTATATTCTTGCCATTTGTGAAAATATAGACGTCATTGTTTGCTTGACAGTTAGGTAACAGAATGTCATGGCACATAAGGAAGTCTAATTTTTTTTTTACAATATATGCCTATATTGTCGAGCCACCTAATGGAAAGTGGTCATCGCCGTCCATAAACACTCGCGGAGCTTAACAGCTCTGAAGCTCTACTCCGAACACAATCGATGTCGATTTTTACTATTTTCGATACAGTTTTTGAGCAACTTCGAATTAATATAAAAACTATTCTGTTTCTGTTGCGACAACTTTTCGATAAACTGATGTACGATCCGATTCTTTATTAGAGTATATTAAGTCTCATAGGTCGGTTAGTAGTATCAAAAATTTTCGTTATCGACGACGATTGCATTCGGAGTTGCTACTCTGGATTGGTCTTGTATACTTATTCGTCATTAGAATAGTGCATTCGTCCAAACTATCTTCTTTGTTTCCTTTAAACCTTACTGCGATATGTTTAAACAAAATGGACTAAAACTAGCTCTCATTTCGACTCGAATCAATCACATCTTCTATAACCGCGGTAACAATACACCACGCTGTGACTTTCCCGATTCGTTTAGTATTAACTACTAATAGCCAGTACATAAATGTATGTTTGTCACATATACGGCGAACAAAAAACCCGCTACCCACAGCAAACTTGGCAACGCAGGCTACATCTTGAGACTTTCTCTAGCTCGGGAAAAAATACGTTAATCACTGACTGTACTTGCCGTAATGACATATCGTTTTCACTTAAGCTTATTGAAATTTTGTCACAAAACTGATGATGCATGTTGAGAGATGTATGGATAGTCTTTAATAAAGAGTTGTGACTCATCATAACCAAACAAAGAGAATCTAAAGAAGAATTTATAAAATTACAATACTTTTTAAATGTTAATCTTATAAAAATCACTTAATACTGTACAACATAACGTTGTATGAAAAAGTCCAATTCTTCTGTCTGTGTATGTATGCTTAAACCTATAAAACAACGTAAACGATTTTCATGCGTTTTTCTGTCAGAAAGAGCGATTGAAGAGGACGGTTATATGTATAATACAAGCATAAATGCATGTAAAAACGCGGGGCGCAACTAGTATAACGAAAGTATGAAATATTTTATTTACGTTACAATAAAGTGGATTTAATATTCTTGGGTTTGATATAAAATTCTTGTCCTATCTATTAGAAGAATCATTCGCAAAATCAGTTCAATACATTATAAAAACAATCTCAAAAATAAGCACATATAAATTTGATCAACAAATATGAACCACTCTCCTGCACACAGATCTTGTACAAAAAGATTACATGTTGTAACATACAAATGGAACCGGAAGCACGATTTAACGATCTACAATAAAACAACATGCGTGAAAGTGATCCTTAATTTGTTACATAAAAACATTTAAACACAACCGCTGACCGCGAGCTATCATTACTTGGTTATTTTAAAAATCATTTTAATTTATAAGGAGTGCAAACGTAATAACAATTGGCTAACAAACAGACATATAGATAATGATAACTGTTCAGTATTTGAATTAGCGCGTCGCTTAAGCTTTCTAACGATTCTGAAATCGTTATTTTATTTTCCTGCTTTGGGCATAAGGGAGGCGTAAATTTTACAAATGTTTTCATTAAAATATATGTTTATTCACAGAGAAAGAATAACAGATTGCCTTTTGTTTTAGTCTGCAGTCCAACCCTTAGCGAAGAATCTAGAGGACTACGATCTTACGTTAAAGAGAATATTACGTATAAAAACGTATACATACATGTACCTGGGTACAGTCGTGTATATCAAGTTGATTTATGTACTACCAACGCTAATGCATCTCAACTAGCACCTTAAATACTTACACACACATAGCATCACGTAGCTACAGGCTACAGCACAGGTAAACAGCAGCGATATGATCTCGTTATGTCGTGTGCTATTCATTATAACTGTTGCCATGTCCAACTGGAATACGTAATAAACTTATGTACGATCTCGATACAGCGGCTAAGTGGTTATAATTTACATACGTATCACCGAGATCCGACTTTTGATTTCTTATTTGCTTTTACTGAGTTCGCGCACAATGTTGTTCTTGGTTGCCAAGAAATAATACAGTTAATAGATGTGCGAAACCTTACTCGGATTATTACTTAATGAGGTTTCGACCCTAAAAAACATTACCTACGAGACATAACTGTAAAATACCAATAGAAATCTTATTTTTTGTTATACTGTACCATTAATCCCGAGAATAAATACTAGGTTATTTCAGACTTAAACCGAATGGAACCCCACGGAGTTACAATGCATAGAAGAAGTCCCAGGTACCTACACTTGCTGACCCAGACAGGTTCTATATCTACTACAACTACTAACAAAACTCTCATTTTAGCTACAACTTCAATACATAAGTATCTCTGAATCATCTATGAATATCTCCAATATTTAAATTAGATGGTTCTGGACAAATAACCAAAAAAATAAAGCTTTGGTGAAGTGTTTGTGGCTTGAAGACTTATCCAACGGCTCCATAGAACTTCTCAATTCTCTCTACATACTACGATATATGTACATACTATTTAATAAGTACATTTAATTGCCATACATTCACCGCAACGCGTGATCGACCCGTCCGCATATCAGACCGATGTTTCAATTTCACACCCATCTTTCAAAGCCACAATGGCTCGCAAATGTTTACGTGATTATTACACAACACATCACCTTAATTATATTAAGCCTGCAATTATCACACCCGCTGTAAACGCTTTGATATTATGTTTTAGTTCACGTTTGACATTGACGTGTGAGTTCCGCGATTGTTGTTTCAACCATTTAATTATTTCTTAATAGCTAAATGTATGTCTGTCTGTATAACATATATTTAGCTAATAAGAAATGAAAATTTGGGTCATATTCAGAACATATATATTAATTAAAGAAGGATTGTTCGTACATACGTTTCTATGGAAGTAATTCTATATATTATGTTACCAAGTAATGTGTGAAGAAAGGAAGATGTAACCTCCATCTGCACCAAAGGCAAGTTCCTCGAACAACTGACTGGCCGGCCGTTAAGCCCCATCGTTTGATAGTAAAAGCCTTGCCAAAATATCATAAGCCATTCAGAAGTCGGCACTTAACAGTGGTCGCTAAAAATGTATAGCAAATACATAGTGGCATGTAGACAACGATTACTTTCGTCAAATTAGACCCGTATTTACTTTCTCTACTCACTTATATTAATGCTATGGGTGTCGAACAAAACCGACATTAAAATTATTGAGTATATTGTGTTATTGTAAAACTATAATTTTGAAACGAACCTGCATTGCGCAACGCCCTTAACTATCTACGAACGCAATATTATGTTAATGCATTAGGTATAACATTTTCCCTAGGTATATATTATTCCTCGGTATATGTTTTTCGTTAAGCAAACCAACATGTAAGAAACTATATATACAAATTTGAGATCGCTTGGCTTTAATAATAAGTCTTAGAAATATTAATTATTCTAATATTAATATCTACTTTAGGTTTTCTTTGCTTTCGCTCCGATATATTCATAGCTTTGAAGCTTTATTGCAAAACGACAATACTATTTAATATACATACATTTAGAATAAAAAATATTATTTAAATATTTATAAAAATTAAATTCCGTTATTACTAACAGCTTCAAAGCAAATTGTATTTTTTAAACTTATAATTTTTCGTAGTTTAAAATACATATATAAGGCCATTCCTAACGCAATTGTAACATTAATTAGCATATTTATCTTCAAATATATAAATATAATAAAAATCTATTTGAACCAATGCCAAATGTATCTAATATATTTTATTTACTAAGGTCGAACGTTATCCATTAAAAGTCGACCGGATTTAATGCCTTTTGATTATTTAAGTGTAAAATATACAACTTGGCAAGTTTACAATGCCTTTTTTTAGGCAAATATAGACCTTATTCCTTTGACTTAGCGGGTAAGATCTGTAAATCTGTGTGGAGAAAAAAATTGTTTAGGTAAGCATGTGCATCCGTTGTTGCACAGGTGCCGACGCACCTTGAAACCGCTCAGATAAAAAAGGAGAAACACTTACGGGCAGCTGTTTCTCAGATTTCATACGACTGGACCAGTTCGGAAACCTATTGAGACGCGATTTGTTAACAGTTTCAATCTTTATGTTATTAAGTCAAAAGTTTGTATGAGCTTCAAAAATTAATCAAGTTATTAGGCTTAATTACATATGACCATTGAACATGTATTTAATTATACACGATCAAATCAATTTCAATTACTGTTAATTATCAACTACCTAGTTTATTTAATAAGATGTACATTTATGTACTATAAAACATGTTCAATAGTTCCCACGATATACGTTTGTATATGCCTCAATCATCTTTATGAGCAAATAAACAATTCGATAATAATTAATCTCCGAAATCTAATCTCCATTCAACAACACTACATCATCAAAGTACTTACTTACTCACTCACTCGAAAATCCAATCTCCTTCACCCAAACTATTGGTCATAAAAGTGAACGACCTACTTCTATTATAAAAATATTTAAGCTATTAAAAAAATTCACGGTCATTTTTTGCAACGACCTCGCGCGATCACAATGAGGCACCGGCGAGCACGCAACGGATAGATAAAGAGTCATTATTTAATACCGCGGCTAGCCCGGGGCTACGCTAAAACGAAAATTTAATTATACAGATTTGTTACTGTGAGTTTTTGCCTCTATGCCTTTCAAGTCAATTTCAAGGAATTCTTTTATAATGTAGCGTGTTCTATTTGCATCGAGTAAATGTTGTACATATTTTTATTTTACTTATAAAAAGTAGGGGGCAAACGATCAGGCGAGCCACCTGATGGAAAGTGGTCATCGCCGCCCACGAACACTCGAAGAGCTCTGGAGTTGATAACCAGCCTTATTTAACAACTAACTGAGCTAAAACTAAATAAACACTAAAATAATCAAATTAATTCTCAAATAATGAAACTCTCGCGCAGCGCTCCAGTCTAGAAAGTGCGCTACAGATATCAATCTGAACAACAATGGTCTAGACAGATTTCTGAGGCTTTCACGGTGACATTGTCACCGCAAAGTGATTTAATATCTCATATCTGTCCCACGCCTTGACCGTTGATTGCTACTTAGGTGTTATACACACTTAATGCTTAGACGCGTCTTAAGATATAACAGCTGTATTCAGAAAGATAAATATGAGATTAGAGTATTTGAGTTTTAATTGTATGTATTAGCTTTAAGTATTAGAACCGGTCCAAATAATCTCAATATAAAACAATGTTGTATCATTACCAAATTTCGTTAATAATACTTAACTATATCCACTAATACTTAAAAGCAGTCCATTATTTAAACTTTACTATTAACATATTATTTTATAAACTAAGAATATGAGCCGAACGAAAGTTTATTACACGCCTTATGTATAGCGGAGGTTATTTTAAGCTATTCTCTATTTAACGCGAGGCGACAGGCTTCGAGCTTCATTAAGGCAACATCCTATATAAGCAATAATGGCTGTGGTTTTGAGAGTAAAAGTTTTCTGAGTACTTATTGAAGCAATAATATTATTTTAGTTAACGCTTTAAAACAAAATTAAATTTGTGTGGCAAATATCAAGGCGGTACAATTATTCTAAAAAGATAGATAGATACAGAGAGACAGAGAGAGAGAGAGAGAGTCTAATTATCTGATTTGGCTAAGAGCTCTTATCATCGGCACGATACTATGTTCAAAATGTATCATATTAAAATAAGTGCTATATTTATAATTCTAGTCTTAAATTCCCTCTCTTAAAGGTTTCACCGAGAATAAAGTCAGATGTTCAATGCATTAACGTAATAAGTATTATGCAAATTCTGCAATATCAGATACGATCGGTAAACGTTTTCGATTTCAACATGAGATCTCGATTTTGATAAAGCTGTCTACAATTTCCTAATTAGAGCTAACACTGGTATAATAAATTACCTGATTAAGTGAAATATATGTTTATCTAATACAAAAGCAGATGATTTTAGATATTTCTAGATTATAAAATTATTTATAGCTTACTCTGGATCTTACGTAGAATAAGTAATAGTAAATTCATTTTTTATGTAATGGCAGACATGAGACAATAGAGCTGGTTTGCCTGATGATGAGCGACCGTCTCTTTCTCTATCCATGAACAGTCGTAAAGCTATGCCTCACAAATGCGTTGCCGACCTTTACAAAATGAGAAAAGAAGAGTTATGTGCCACCATCTGTGATTAGATGGTATATCTTGACTCCAGTTGTCTGTAAGAGGATAATAGCACTGGGCAAACTGGTCTAATTCAGCCTTAACAAAAGGCCTTACTACCCCATAAAATGAATTGACGAGCCCTAATATAAACACGCATACACATCATACGTCAAACCTATTAACATATTTTTCTCAACAAGCCCCAAGAATGTGAGATTATATAAAACCTTTTACTCAAAGTTCCTGCACGAAATTCACGATTAATATAAAATAAGCTTTCACGCCATATCCTAGCGACCTTTATGTAAATCGGCTTGTTAAATTCACTTTCTACAAACCTAACAGAGTATAAGGATGCATTTTAGAAGGCATTAAAGGACGGATAAAGGTGCTCGATGCAGCAAATTGTATGAATTTGCATTTGTTTGTTCACGATTTCAGAACGAAGTAGGTTTATCATATACAAAATGTGTAAGTGATTATTTTTCGAATATTAGCAAATATGCTTTTATCATCAGTATCTATATATATAAAAGAAAGTCGTGTTAGTTACACCATTTATAACTCGATAACGGCTCAACTGTTTTGGCTGAAAATTGGTGGGGATGTAGTTTAGAACCAGGAGAAGGACATAGGATACTTTTTATTCAGTTTCCAGGGGAATAATTTTTTTATGAAAGTAAACGCGAACGGGGTCACGGGCAACAGCTAGTTAAGAATAAAAATAAAAGTAAAATCTACTTATGCCGAAACACAATCTTATACGTTTTGTATTAAGGAGAGTAAAACAGAATTCATCGTCTAGTTATGAAGTGCACTTATGATTATTATTTAGTTGAGATGTTAGTCTGTTACACGTTTGGATATAAGGAGCACTGGCTTCATAAATCACACCAACTTTCGAGAGATCCACGACGAAGCAGTCAAGATGTTTACCCCTAAGCTAACAATCATCACCTTTACTATGAATTACAAGACAATATCAATCACCCTAATGTATGCATGTCGTCAGCGTGTACGTACGCTAAAAGGCAATCAATCGATCAACTCGGACGTGTTATTAACAATCAATCAATTACAAGACTAGTTATTATATGCTCTTCGAAGGTGTCAAACGTATGAGAGAAAGTATTTAATACGAGATATATGCCCGTACCGTTGTGATCATATTACGATAAATCGATGTACAAATGAGGCATCTTGATAAAGCAAACAGCTTATTAAAATTGTAATTTGCTTTACGAGCAAGCGGGCGAAGTTCGCGTATAAATTTAAATAAGAGGCTTTATAACAAATTACACAATTAATAACACTTGGACACGACAAGGTATCAACTTTCAATGTATAAATAACATGTCAGTTCAAAACTATGAAAACATATTACGTATTAAATATAAATATTTAGTATGTTAAAAACAGAACGTAAGATATATCTCTAAAAATTAGTCACATACATTTTTAAAATGTTTTGACCTAGGCTCCAATATAGTAAAAACTGTTGTTCAGCCTGTGCCTGTGAAATCCTCAAATAAATTTGACAAATAAAAATCTAAATACAAAAGCTTATAAATCAACAAAAGAAAGCTACATTATTTTACGTAATATTCCAAAATCTGTCATACAAAGAAATTATTTCAACTCATTTTAAACCGCAGAAACAGTAGACTGTTGAAGTGATATATATGGTAGACCATAATAAATGTCACTTCAAAAAACACGAGCATCTAAACTCTAGTACCAATGACACACTGAATGTAACAATTACACCATAATCCCATTCTTCGCACTACTCTACCACTTTTCACCAGCAACAAGCACCTCCTGACATTTGAATGGACAGAGGTCGGAGTTCAATCACACCACAAATACACCAACATACACATATGACTGATAACGCTCACCGCGTATGACGCAATCTGATCTTATTACTTAATACGCGATAATACTTTCCCCACGGTTAACATTGATTGATCGGCGCTTACATTTGTTTTCATCTTCGATTATTTCATCATACGCACTAACAATTACAGCATCCTATGGTATCGTCTTCGTTTAATTCGTGATTGATTAAGCTTCGTAATGTAGGTAAACTGTGTTTACAAGCTTCGATTTCGTGCTTTATGCAATAGGTACACTATATGATGCATCGATATTAAGTTTAATGTTATGACTCTCGACTTATATCTAGGAAAAATAAATCTATACAAATATTATAAGTTAGTAAGGTTGTAGAGTAAACTATTAGTTTTTGTTCTATTAGTTAAATGGAGAACCCCATTATTTTTCGGATGAGAAATATCTTTACAAAAAATTTGTTTTTTACGCGTGTGAAACAACAGGCACATATAATGCACCACAAATATTTGGATAATTTTTACTAAGATGCAAATAAAAAACCATTAAACTGTCAATAACATATATACCGTTAACACAGGAGCAGTACCTTACCTCAGTTTAATGCAAGTTTAATTATCCCATTCAATACTAGATAAATCGCCGCATAAAACAGCGCTAGGTCAATATAAGTGGTTAAGCCCCTGCGATCGATACCAGTATTGTTATCTCTTTAACTACTATCATTACCGGCTCAGTCACTTTTCTGAGGTCTGGGTGTTGCTATGAATTATATGTACATGTATTCGTACAACGAACAATATCTACGAGATTTATAAACGTATTCGCCGTCAGACTATCTATAAAGTATTTGTTTTATCATTGTATGACATTGTGCCGTTTCTCCCTTTATTAATTAATGAATAGGCTGCAGTGATTTAGTGTCAATATTTCAATAAAGGAGAGAAAGTCATTGCGCTGGAGTTTATTTACGAACTATAAACTGTACCGAGCAAACGGCGCATTATTTACTTATTGGCTTTAAATATCCTTTTTTATCGCTTTAAATATCTGTCCATTTTGTTTTAATAACTTGACACTTTAAATAACAAACGGTTTATATGTAGTTGTTTAAAGTGGTCAAACGAGAAGAATCAAATTAAGTAATAGGAATACAAACAATTACTACAAGTATGTACTTATTTAAGTAAAAAATTAAGCAAGGGGTTTGCACCCTGCTTTCATGTCGATATGATCTCACAAATGAGTTGCTAGCCTTATTGTACTAAATTTACTCGTTTTCAAACGAAAATGGGACATTATAATAAGGTATTACTACAAATAGTCGAATATATCTCAATCTCGAACGAGTTTACGTACCAACACCACAAATGACCTTGTCACGGAACGGCACTCAATGTGCTTTATGATATTATGCGTAAATGCCAATCCACTTTCACCCCTTTTAGATACGACCACTTTCCAATCTTAAACAGAGTACCTCAAAATGCGTCCAATATAGGGATCGCGATCTGCTGGCAGGTTTTTTATTACTATTGAAGATGGAGAATTTTATTTCCACAACCAATGACAATGATGTGTGCCTTGTTTTTCCAACATTTGATTTGAAAATCGTAATTGAAATAAATAATAATTAATTGATACTAAACTGTCAGGTCACTTATTTAATAATAAAAAATCATAAAAATCCTATTCCACTATAAATTATCATACGCAATAATTCTAAATGCTCTGTAAATATTTAGAAATTGTTCATTTCAATCAATCCATGTTGAATAATCCCAACGGCAAAACCATTCCACCATCCATCTATTCTTATGTATGTCGCAAAAAATGCTAGCAAAAATGTAACAAAGCTCACAGTTTCTTTGAAATCCAATTTTGCGTTTTACGCAAGCATGAAGTAAGCTTTTATCATTCCAAGAATCACTCATAACAATGGTCGAAAAAACGCGTGCGAAATGTAAGAAGAACAAAACAATTTTCCGTCCTATTCACATAATGTTATGTTTAGTTAGTTTGAGCAATTCAATTCGTCATCGCACCACAAATACCACACTCGACGGTCGTATATAAGTACTAACTTTATACTTAGTTATATAATATAACTAAGTATAAAGTTAAGCTAAAAAATGAAAATAAAACAATATTGGCACCATTCCAGCGGCCTTGATCCGCTTAGGGAATAGTTCTAACAACTTGCGTTCCACATACATTCGCAGACCAGTAAATTATGTATGAGTTAATAACCTTATTATAAACGGAATCTCATTTATTTTATAATGATTAGTTCCACAGTCGCTGTATGTAATGTAAATTTATGACATGTGATTTGTGATGAAACGAAGCCTAACTACATATTTGAAACAAATGGTTTTTCGTATTGATCGATCGTAATAATAATTGACATACAGATTGAAATGCGAAATTTGTTCGAAAACGAGAATACGTAAACTACAAGTTTTTGTAGTAAAACTCTTATCATTGAAGAAAACTAAAAAGGTTTTTTCTTTTAAAACAAGTCTGTT
This sequence comes from Eurema mandarina, assembly GCA_018238005.1. Classification (NCBI taxonomy): domain Eukaryota; kingdom Metazoa; phylum Arthropoda; class Insecta; order Lepidoptera; family Pieridae; genus Eurema; species Eurema mandarina. Next base: position 15,978 of record DWAJ01000388.1, read on the forward strand.
TAACTTAGTTTAAACATGTTTTTTTATACAAATGTAAACAATTTGACAGTTAGAAAATCCTACAATTATCTTCGCACTGACCACTACATACATTAACACTATACCGATATATTAATACTATATCCCTGTTATAAACACGTGTTGAGATCAACGGAATGGGGTCAACTGGACCGCGTGAGAGAATTCCCACTTGCCGATACATATGATCCTAAAATACACTCTAAAGTTCATCTTGCATCACCACTGGTACTATTGTCGATATTTCAGTTCGTTTAACCTTGATATATATCTACGACTATCTATCCAGACTTAATAAAATTTAACTGACTAGTAAAATGCTAAAAGATTTGTTCGCGTCGGTCGTAAATAAAGTTCACGGTTTTTGTATAAAAATAAATCTTAATAAATCTCTCCAACTATGATCACTTATCTATTGACGTAGATTTTTTTCTTTAGGCCGTTTCTATTTACAGAAACATACAGTTAGCGTATTGAATACAAAGAATTCTATCACTTCATCAAAGAACAGTATAACAAAGGTTTAAAAGGAACGACGTATAAATTTTTTCATAATTTTAAAATGCCAGCATTTCACTTATTCGTAACTCATCTTCTTTTCAATTTACAGCCTCATTATTCATACAAACTGTCAACTGTACATTCTTACGTTGAATACGTCGATTATTCAAATTAATTACATTACGCAACCGTATTTGAAGATAGTTTATGCAACCTATTGAAGGCTCCTCACAATGCGTCTGTCAAATGTACTTTTAAGACGGCTACTTAGTGTTACATAAGTACTTTCCCTGAACGATTGAATGTGGACACTGTAATGATATGATTACGAATAAAATTGTAATTAGCGGTTGACAGCAAAATTGTGAATAATGCGATCAATAGGCATCGGCGCTACCGTAACAATTTGTGTTACGATAATTGGTAATATCACCTTTTATCTTATGTAACACGAGGATTTATTTATTTTTCAAACAAATTACGTCACATGTCTCTTGTTGTACAATTTTAGAGAGTGAGTAAGCAACTAACCTCAGCTTATTAGATGTTTAAATCAGTTTATAGTACAATATTAGAACGTTGTTTTCATACAATTTTAAACTAGTAAATTGTTGTATTTTTCAACAACCACAGAATCCATTTTCTTTCAGCCTTACTACATCATCCTACACTAATACTTCAACCAACTAATACAATAGCATTTCTTTAGTACGTAACAAAGATATTAATGAAGAAAAATGTTGTCTCTTTCACTATTCGTTAAAAGCAATCAAGTGACTTGTTCATATTCACCCGTAACTTTGAATAATCGCTTCTCGTCGAGTAATAGCCAAAACAATTGAATAAATTCTACCGTTACCTCACACGTAACAATGATCGATCATACCTGTGAACAAAAGAATTTTAGATTAGATATTATAAATGGTGATCAATAAGACAGCTTAATAATATGCGCTTTTGCAGCTGATAACTGCGACAAATACTGCAGCGTTTGATAAACTGATATTTATTATCCGTAAGCTACATAGGTATGTAGCTATACATATACATAGTTTCTTTATTATTTTATATTAAGATACTTCATTGAAGTTGAAGTTGAAGAAGCAGTTGTTCGTCGTAATTAAAATGAACAGCATTTATACGCGCTCATAAATATTTTTTTAAGTCATCATGACCTTTGTAGTGCATACATATCGAGTATCAAAATATTATTTCTTGTCGTATTATTTTAATGAACGTCGAACCGCTCTAGTGTGAGTCTATTGGTAGATACATATGTCATTACCGAAAATAGTGTGACCGTTATAATTCGGTGTCAAATATGACGCCCATTGCCAGATGTCCTGCCCTCCCACAGCCGGTAGGCGCCATGTTTGTTTTTCTTTTATCATACCCTAGCTATACTCGGTAGCCATGATTTTCGCAAAATTTAAGTCAAAATTACAATGATACATATATAATAATCTTAGTGCTTCTGTAAGCGAAATATAGTCTCATATAACATCACTATCGATATTTAAAATATTATTAATATGAAAAATGTTTATCTGAATTTTACGAAGATAATTTCTACAATATCCCTCAAGCATGTGATATCGCGTGGCATATTTAACATTAAGAATTAGTATTTTCCTTTTTTATATTTCTACCTATGTCTATAACATATTAATAACATCTATAAGAAAGCAGAACAATATTTATAATAAAATACTCTATAGCGCCATTTAGTAATATCTATATACATTGTCAACAACTATACTTTGTTAAACTTATATTCCCTGCATATTGCAATTCTTATCTACACACCAGCATCGATCGCCGCACACACACACACATACACATTCATATAACACATTATCATATCACTCGTTATCAGACACAATCAGTACTCGAGCCGCGATAATGTCAGACGAGTTGGAGACCTACAAATAATTGTGATATCATACAGGTTATAGTTCCGCGACTAGAGTTTATTGACTTTAACACAAATTTGTTTTGAATTTGTATTTAAATATTAAATACTATTATCTATGCTAATATTTATAAATAGATTAAATTTCTGGGCTTATGTTTTCCAATGTTCGGATTTATAGAAAGGATTTTGAAAATACTGTAACAAATAGGAAGTCTTATTATTTGCAAGTTTCAATCATGATTCATGTGCATCGACGAAAATAAATTTATTTGTGCATATTAAACTTTGTAGTTTATAAGGAGGCAATAAAATCGAAATTATAAACAGTAAATCTAGCAAAAAATCAGTCTGCGAAACTATTATGCCCAATATAAAGAATAATTATTTTCAGGTAAATAATTTCACTGTGATGAGTCAACGTACGGAGTCAAATAACTCTTTTGTTAAGTAGGATTTCACGTGAAAGCGAAAACAAAACAGGAAAAAAGAAAGTGCAATAATAACATTTTTGTTTTAATTAATTTGGCTGCGAGCGGATTTAAATGAACATATCCATATAAATTGAACCAAAGGTGGTCATTCACCGGGAGCAGTGCGTGTTTCGTTACAGTTAAGTTTTGTGGACTACAGTCATGATTGATTTACATGCTGATAATTGACTGCTTTTTTAGTTATTTTGAATAGAGCAATACTCTGAGGATCTGAGAATGTAATCGTTTCGCCACATTCTATATGAAGAAAGACAAAATATGTATAATACACACAAAACATTATTCTAAACCGTCCATTTGGGATATAAACTCGTACAGGCAAGCAGAGTACTTAAAATACAAATAGGACTAAAACATCGTAGGTTTTTAACATAACCTATTATCAGATGTATTCCGGTGTATATACACCTTTACACATCAAAAGAGATTAACTAAAGTACACCTTGTTCCAACGTTATTACACGTCAGATCCAATTTGATGTGAAAAGAAACATTGATTGGCTGGTTGGGTTTGATTTATGTATCTCGATCTACATCGTTGAAACAATAACTTGCTTCGTTTTACGTGTTAGCGATGACCTTTTAAAGACATCATATATTTAAATTACATCCTTATTATTAATGTGTGTACTTCTAATCATTAATAATTTTGAACTGCTTAAGTTTTTATAATATACTTGGTTGACATTTAAATATTTATCACCTTCAATTGAGCTGCAATATTTTTATAAAACGTTAGAGTTATTTAATTCCTATTCTATACCTTGCTAATATAACGAAATATTTAACGAAGCACGTCAAAATCAATAGCAAACATTGACCACAATCTCTATAACGACCTTTCCAAACATTTCGCGATATTTACATTGGACGTCACACCTGACATCAGCGAACGATTGCAAAACCATATTTAGATATTACGCAACTTAAAAGAACAACTTGGATGACCTGAGCTTTGTCACGTAGTACAACATAGGGCGTCTAAATCGCCAAGACATGCTACATTCGCATATTTTTAAATTTCCGATAAACAATCTTAAGTGGAGCAGCCGAAAAATCAATACGATTAGATAACGTTTGGAAAAATGTGTTCACCGGGCATTAAGGTGGATTATAGAGACTTATTTGAATGTCTGATCTTCGAATTGTATCATCACTTCGGAGACAAACAATTATGATTGACACTTTCTAGTAGTAATCGTGATCAGGCTGTTTCAAGCTTTAAATGTACCTAATTGTTTCATACCTTCCATAAAACCTTCAAAATAAAATTACTTCAAATCTACATTTAGGGTAGTCTTTACTACTAGTAAAGAAGATCGCATTTATTCCTTCCATAAGACACCTTCAATGTAAAATTACTTCATTTGTCTTTACTACCCTAAATGTAGACTTTCAATGGACTAGTACAGAATATTGCAGTGAGTAAGAGGAATCTAAAATAGGCACAATAATGTTCAAACTGCATACTGCTACTGCCGTAAACGGGTCACCGACAGTTATAGTAAATGATTATGTACTGCGCTTTAGTAGCGAAGAACATTTGTCGAGTTTAAAACTTGGTTGTATGAATCTTATCAACACATTGCAAATGTTTCTAAATAGTTTCTTATTTTTGACCGACTTCAAAAAAGGAGTTCACTTATTTTTTCTAACTTCAAACTTATAAAATGTCCGTTTAATAACTTCTATGTACTAAACGAAAATACGTATTACTTTCGTTGCAAATTATTTTTTCCTTTTTAAAGCTAAGTTTACCGTCTGTCATTAAACTTTTTGAATCTTAAGAAGAGTCTGTCACTTATCCGATAATTCACAAATGGTCTAAGCAAGTTTATAGTATTTTTTATACTTGAACGATCTTCGAATGCTGTAATATAACCAATGTCCATTTATGGTAAGAGCCATTTAACAATTACGTATAGTTCATTGCCGATACGTGATTACAAGTCAACGATTGACGCTATTACGTCAACATACTTCAGCTTGGCGCCTATTTTTTGTTTTAAGACTTATTAGGCGTAGGAATTATAAAAATACTTCTTAGAATTAGTAAAATGCTATTTGAGTTGTATCGTCATTATTTTTTGTATGATTACGCAATTACATAATATGTAATTTATGACTTATGAACAATTAACTTGCTGCTCATAAAAATACAGAAACCGATATTTTAAAAGAATGTAATACGAAAACATGGTCAAATGTATATAATAGTAATTACTATAGAAAATAGTTACTACAGATAAGAACAAAAACAATCTATTTAACCCCGTGGCAGTTATCAATTAACACCGTAAAAGTACCAGGACACCATGAGCGGCGGAGAGACCTATTGTTAAAAATAGCCGTGTCAGGTAAGTTTTTTTAAGTGTTCCCAGAAAGGAAGCGACTTGTACGCCGCGGCCCATTAACACTTCCTCCAGGAGTCACTCGGTTACATCACGCGGAAATATACATTTAATTTATTCTTTGATGTTATCTTCACAGAGGTGTGACGCCACGTGCTTCGTCACAACTAATATTGATAGTGTTTGTTGGTTTATCCTCCTTTCTCTCAGTTAGAGAGAGATCCACAGTAGCCACAGTAGTAGTATAATTAATTTTGTTACAACAAACTCCGATTTTTTTAAGACACAGGATAGCGCTTGACCACTACGCGGCTGATGTTTAGTGAAGTTATGGTATAAGATGGAGCTACGTACCTATGAGGATTATTATCTATTTTCTACTTATAATTAATAACTACATAACCTTTATTACCTATTAATTTTATTTGGCCATTATTAAAAAGGGGTTTTCCTTTACAAAGAAATAAATTTAAAATTATATCAACTAGGTTAGAACTACGATAAATAGCCTACGCTGCGATACGCGATCCCTCAGGGGAACGTAACGTTTATTTTGCACGCAAAATCTACATATTCTAGTTTAATTTGTTTTTACTATTCAAATTATTTTAGTTAATTACTTTATGTGAGTCATACTAAGAGGTGTCGTGAAATTACTAGTCGTTTTAAACTATTTTTAATTAATTTATTATACAATTAAAGGATTACAATATTTATTCAGTAGAAAGGCAAAGAATCCTGTTTAATTTTTACCGTTTCCAAAAATGGCCAAGCAACTTGTAATGTATTTAGAAGACTTTATATTTTTTTAAAGAAATAAATTACTAAATTTGAATGGACATAATAGAACACTATACATAGTATGCAATTACCTATTGCTACTTTGTAGACAATTATAAAGCAATAAATTCAGATCAGTGTCCTGATAATAGAGGCGGTAATTTGACTGGAATACTAATGAGAAACACACATGGTGTAAGGGAATAGCGATTTCTTAACGACTGTTCTTTTAAAAAAAACCAATTATTTATTTTTTATATTCTATAAATATTTGCATTATAAAACTTGACTATCTTTAAGCACGTTTACGGCACATCGTATTTATGATTTATTGACCATCTTCATCTAATTAATTTATTTTAAAAAAGGCTAAGTTTCTTTTGAATATGAAATTATATTATCAAAAAGTAAGTTAATCTCTTGTATCGTCAGTAATATGAACTCACTGTTGGTCAAATTTGAGATACGTTCCTACGCCGTCTGGACACTTCGCCTCATATCCTAAATAGTATTGTAGGCGTTAAGGATGTATTTAAATAAGTACCAACGTGTGAGTGAACGTACGAATAGGGAAGTACCCTAATGCGCTAATAAAAGGAATTCACTAGAAATAGCAACCGGTCTACATTTGAACGTATAAATTGTATGGCGCTATGCGTACCGCGCTCCATTCTTCCGTTAACCTAATTTTTACTATCAATAAATCAATAACATACGCATAATAAATAACACTGTTTCTGATATTTGATATCGCTGATGATATGTATGAAAAAAACGTTGTAGCTATATTACTATACTATACTGTTTGATTCTAATTTGTATAATTGAAAGAAAAAGCGTAAAATAAGAGCTATCTTACAATTAAATCTGTAGTTTTTATCCTTAAATTAAGAATTAAACATATAAACCAAATCTACAACCAATCAAAATTTTAAGTACTTAATTCTATATTAGGTAATTTCATACCTTAGTCGTATATAGTTATACCTATGTAGCGTAAACATTAATAGATAAATATTTAGCTTTTTAGAATAGAATTATATTTGCAATCATTTATTTATCCGCTATAATTTCATACCTTATTCCTACTACCTATATAGCGTGTTATTCGCGTGACGAGACACGCCTCCAACGAGGACCATAAACTACCAACTACCATACACCACAAAACAAAGGTACGCACAGAGTGATTGCGTCGTAAAACCGAAATACGCATCGTATATGCTTTTACAATCGTATAAATAGTATTGCATGTTCGCAATTTGAGGGTATTTCATCTTTTATACAATTTTCGTATAAAAAACAGATCAATATTCAAATATCAACAGAATGAAAGAAACCAGAAGAAGTCTTGTACCACGCGCTTACACACCAACACAAATTGTATTATAAATCGTAAACAAAAAAATTATAATAACAAATTTCATTTCAAAAATTGTGTTCTTCCGAGTCATTTATATACTCAATTACAAGCAGTTCAATTTATAGGGGGTTTTCACAAAGAAACGTTCGAACCGATCCCACCCCAGTTAAATATTACTAAAGTATCTTGCAAGACTTGTAACGAACAGACCATCGACCTGTCAAAGTCTCGCTCATTTCTTAATAGCAGTAAACTATTAGAAAGGAACTATTATACTCTGATTTCAGAGGGTGCAGGCCCTTATGTAGGGCAGGGCGCGGTCGTTGACACTACTTGTTGGGAATTGCTTCGTACTTACGCGCGGAGCTTTTTTCATTCCTAGCTCTGAAAGTACGCACGCACTGCGAGCCTAAACCACACTTTTTTTATTCATATTTTTAATTAAAAATTATTCTAAAGCGTTTCAATATATTTATCAATTAATTAATAAACTACTTACTACATAAATACTTTTTGCCTATACGGCATGGCACTCTTTGCACCTAGTAGGTATATATTTAAATGGCATTACAGTAATTAATCAACATTGAAAGCGTTCCACAAACGTAGCTCAATGATTGCAATTTATCAATACAGGAGCGTTATAATTTGATCGTATAGAAATAACGACCGGATTATAACATAAAGAGCGAAAGTGTTGATTAACATTGCCGATCAATAAGTCAATGTGACACTCTGATTGGTGATAAACAAGATGCTTATTCAAACTGCTTCTTTAATTTACAGTTATGCTATCATTTTCTATGTAACTAGCCTGCTATTTACGTCTTGATGATCGTCCACTTTAAATTATACGAACTGGCTATATTATCTTAAATAATATATCCGGCTGATGTACTACATAAAATTGTTATATTAATTATAAGCTCTATTATTATAATATTAGACTAAAAAACATATAAAGCAACAAGTGCAATATTGATCAAAGAAAAATTGTACCTTTGAGAATACATATAGTATATTATGTATGAGTCTCGATGAGTCACGTTAAATCAAAAACAGGAAACCTAAACCTAAAACAATAAAATATAACGTCATTTCTATTAATTCATATTAATTACCTACATTTAAATATAACGAAATCATTTTTAACAAATCTTACAATGTTGGAACATACTTCTAAACTGTACATAAAGCGATTATGCACACATACATGCACACGTAATTCATTTATGTATGATAATTGTAGATGTATTTCTTTGTCTTCTAAGTCTCGTTACATCAAGACAAAGAGCATGTAGGCGGTTCATATTCAAAACATGTGCCCATACGCCATAGTATAAGGAACACTAACACTACTATTTATAAACTTTCTTTGTAATTCTACATTTCTTTAGAATCGTAATATATCAATGTAATTTTAAGGCATTCAAGACCTATATTTAAAACAGTTATTTACTAAATATTGAAGTCTGCGTGCTTTTACGAACTCATTTTCGGCAAACCATAATTTTTACATTGATCATTTTCTTGAGCTTCATTAGAATTTATCGACCAAGTTTATATATAAAAAGAATTACGGAGAAAATGATAGGCTCTAGTAATAACAATTAGGAAATCATTTCTATAGGCAGTTCAGCCTTAGTATTTAACACAGAGCGTGTCTAATTCACAAATCGAAGGCCACCAGACGGTTCCGGTCTTTTTATACGCTACCTACGTGATGCCTCATTCAATCTATTGTTATAATTTTGCCAACTTTGATACCTTTTTTGGAATATAAAAAATATCTATACTCAGAAACGTACTAAGATACGTATATGAGAGTGTACTTAGACTTTTATTTATGAATAAAAGTCTAAGTTATATTATGCTTTCAAATATTGTATTTCCAACGAATGTTTCATTTCGTTTAACTTACACCACAGGATTTATTTATCGATGAGTTCGTAATTATTTATTTTTATAAACATACAAAATAAGTCTTTAACACAGAACCATAAGGGCTAAAATTGTGTAAATAATAAAACGTCGACAAAATATTCACGGTGTAATCCCACATGGCATTGCGTGAGTTTCATTCATTGAGAATAATTCATGTGATCGCTTTCTTTGGAACAATGAATGCTTTTCAGTTCGCTACAATTATTTAATTAATATAATATTAAATACCGTTCGAATGAATAACTTTATAATTACTTACATATGAGTACATATATTTTCGAAAATATATAAGGAAAGTACGCGAGCTACTATCATTAAATTACGCTAAGCAATATTATTGTCTATGGATTTAAAACCAATCAAATTTTAAAGCTATTCAAACGATGTAAATTAAACCAAAGTAAACTACTATCTGAAATAATATGCACTTCAATTTCAACTTGCGGTCATCACTTACATACGAACGCTAACAAACGTTACGGTACAGTATAAAACTGTAGTCTATAGGGAAAAATAACTCATTTAACCTCCTCATTAGGCGAGTTTTCAACACCACAATTTCCTTAACGAGATATTTTCTGTGCGCGCCTTGTTGAATGGTGAATGACCTGATGCGTCGCTTACGAACAAAATGTGACACTGAAAATTGTTTCTTGCGAAACAGGATGTTTTTGTAATCTTTAGTATTTTTATATCTTTCAACTTTAAACAAGATTGATTTATTGCTTTACTATTTTGACTATTAATAGCTCACTAATTAAAGTGATAAAAATCGTTAATCATTTTTCGCTCCACTAACGAAACGGGGTCATTTTACTTTAAGACACAAGCAAACACAACAACCAACATCTAAGAACTACACATGTCTAAGTTCGTTCCATATTTAGAGGATATTTACATGTGAGCGAAAACACGTCGCGTTAAAGTGAGTCATTACCACGTTACGAATAGTGATATGCATATATACATCATAGAAGGTCATACAGGTAAAGTGCCATAATAAAAAAAATATTTCTGACATTAAAAATTTCGCGAAACAAAACCCAACTATTTTTCTGCACAAGAACCCATGCATATCTACAATTGTATGTTATATTTTACGACATCTAACAAATCGTTCGCATTCGTATAAAAATATTTGTTTGTCGGCGTTTTCTTACACTGCTTAATTGCATATACGGGACGTGCGGGTAGCGTAGATACTGGGAACCGAACACGTGTCCCCTCACCCTTTTGAAAAGATTATTAGGCTATGTATATTGTTTAAAGTTTTAGTATGGATCGAGATTAGGGTATAACGCAGCTGTAAACATGACGTCACAAATCACTAGAATTTAAAGAAAACGGTCGTTTATCGCGCGGTTTTCTTGCTCTAGTGCACGTTTGATTGCATACATGAGTCGTGCGGGAAGCGTGGGGGCTGGGAACCGAACACGTGTCCCGCCCGCTTCCGCTCTCTGTTTAGATCGTGTTAGACTCTCTTGTGTACTGTTTTAGTATGGATCGAGTTCAGGGTGTAAGTTTAACTACGTACTTGTACATGTGACGTCACATGACACGTTGTGGGGAGTTATGGCTATGCATTTATATTATAACTAGCGATCCGCCCCAGCTTCGCTCGCATATATTATGGATGTATTATACATAAAAACCTTCCTCTATCTATAAAAAACCGCATGAAAATCAGTTGTATAATTTCAAAGATTAAAGCATACATAGAGTAGGGACAGAGAAAGCGACTTTGTTTTATACTATGTAGTGATTAGGAAAGAGTAAAAGAGAAATATAGAGAAATTTTCAAACTTCTTACAATACTCGAAGGAAATGTAATTACTATTTTTGGTAGTAAAAAACTATGTACATATTTATTTATTTTGTAAAATTTACACTATTTAAATATTTTTATATAATATACCTTGTGTTAATCGAACGATACTATATTTTCTCATGGCATAGAAACATTAACATTTCTTAAAAGACGCATAATTTATAAAGCTGAAACTAACAAATATATTAACGCATAACTCGGCTCTAAGCGGTAGTATTCAATTATCTGGTGTAGCTGCGTCTTCTAATGTCCGTAATAAACGTCCAACTTGGGCTATAGTTAATTAGAAGCGAACTTTCTTATACTTTACACTTGCCGACGTCAACTCACACGTGGAAATAATATTTTCTTAGAAAACAGTCGATACCAGTTATATTTCCTCTATCGCTAAGATGACTTAACTATGCGTTATTAGCATAGTTAAAATCTTAATTACTTAAAAATAATTTCTTACACTGCTTAGTATGTTTCAACATTTTTGTCTTATAAATTTTTGTCAATATACTAGCATATAGGTAATCTAGTAATTAATATCGATATTTTAAGTCTGTAATAATACTTAAAAAACATTAATTCGTATTATAAATTTAAATCCGCCTGAATCATACCATGACGTCTTTACAAAAAACAGTACCGGCCATTATTTTAAAGGTCACGAAATCACTAACAAGACATAACCGAGATAAGAACGAAACAATGGCGTTTTGAACAATCACCAATTGTCTTATACTGTCTTCATCTTTATCAATTTAGAATAGGCATAAGCCTTCTTAATACGACGAATGATTTAGCTGTTAATAATAAAACATAGAGATAAATAATATTGGAGTCTAAATCATCTTTATTGTTTTAGATTTTTTTTAGAATTGAAATTCATTAGGGGCTTTTAATGATAAATTCGGTTATATTAAAAAACTTTAACATAGAATTTGATATGAAAGAAAGGCCTAATATTATAAGAACTAATTTATATTACAACACGTATGCTTTAGTTTTAGTACAACGAGTCATAAACCGAAAACATTAAAGAACATTTGTTACAATGCGTCCTATTAACAAACAGTACGGAGTGATCGTATTACTATTTATATGGATTCCCACGCTTCCGTGGGAGACATTTTGTTAGTACATATAAGTACAAGCCGATAGATACGATAGCTTTAAGTTACTTCAAGAGATGTAATGATAAATGCCTTCTACTGGGTCCAAAACTCCAAGCTATTTTATGTTTGTCATCATCATAGAGAATTAATATAAGATGGAAGTTACACGTAGGTATATTTTGTTCGAGGATTTCAGCAGCGTAGAAGATATTTACGAACACATTTATTGTTATAACTTCCGAATATTAAATGAAAAAAATAGACTTACATTGCCACCAGAAGACTAATAGATTGTAAAATTCTTACCTGAAAGAAAAAGAAAACAAATTAATTTATTAACAAATAATATTTAAAAAAAAACAATATGTCAAAACTGACGGGATTATTGTTAATTTATCATATCACGTTTTCGTTATATCTAACGATTATAAAACACAAAAATGGGTTGCGATATAATTATTATTATCTTATACACATTTAGATAGCAAATATCTTCATTAGATTAGCAATTATATATCATGGTATTTACTATGAGATCACTACGATAACTTAACAAGTAAATAATAATTAAAGTACAATTAAAAGGATTTTTACGACTTTACACAAATACATTTTAGTAAAACACACCTCTTGGACTACTTCTTAGTTTTGTAATAATATATTTAATTGATAATAATATAATTGAATTGGTTGTTTGAATAAATTTAAAAACGAAATATCGATACGGACACGTTTCAAAATATTTATGGAAAAACATACAATTAAAGAAATAAGAACTCGTTCTTGGGGTCTAAATAAATATTATCCAAGTCTACCCAAAAAAAGTAACTAAACTAAAAATGAAGCTTTCTTTAACATACAAAAACCTCGACATAAACACAATACTTTGAACTAATCCTCATTATTCACAACACCTTCCACTGTTAAGATAAAGCTCAGATATCGTTCATTTAGTTTCGAGTTACAAAGGTTTGATGGACGGTCGACTTAATTTGTGTATCTTCCTTAGAAGGAGCAGTAAGGTGCAAGTTTTCGGCGACATTAAAATACTGTTACTAAAAATAATTGTTCCAAGTCTACAAAAACACAACATAGGTTTCTTCGATTTCAGTAATAGCCTATAGGCAATGAAAAAGTTACTTGAAACGTGTGTTATAATTTACGACTACTTCATATGTATGTCCTATGACGCCTATGACGCGGGGGCACACTCTTCCAGACCGAATAAGTATCATAATAAACTGTTTAATAAAATGACAGTAGGGTACAACAACCTATCGCATATAATTATTAATATTTTTTGTATGGTTTACGCAAATAATTAAAAATCTCTCCTAGTGCCAAAAACCACATTTTAGTATCTTAATTAAAGTACTTTAAAAATACAGGTACGCGCCTTGACGTGGAGTTGCGGATAATACCATACCATCTTATTTAAAGACATGTCCGCTCTATTCTCACATCTTGTATCATATTTGACATAAAGATACACTTGACAGTAAACTAGTGAAGCGTGGCGTGTTCACCCGATTCGTTTTCAAGCCCGCATCCCGACGAATTGGATACATTCAGTTTAGTTAGAAAAAAACATCCTTACTTTATTTTTAACAAGCCACGCGTTGTGGCTTCGCTCACTCACGAAAGTAACTAGCGGCCAAATACTCATACGCAAATTAAATTCAAGCACGTCTTAAGTCTCGTAATTTTGACAGAATTGTATGGCGAACTGTCAAATCGGACCGGTTTAAGTTGTACTTAAATTTAATTTGCGTTTCAGTATTCCGGCATTAGTACTTTAACCGTAATATTAAGGCTAAAAAAAGGGTAACATAAGCACTAGTAGTAGGTTAATTTAAAATAACACAGACAAACAAACAATAAAATCTATGCGCTCTATAATATGACTATAGATTAATAATAATTACCAAGTTTATTATCTTTGAATTACCGGTGAAAGTGAAGTCGAACAGACTTGAGAAATATTTATTTTTAATGCACTTTCTTTACTATTAAATCCCACTTTTACCTTTAAAATGGCAAGTGGAGACGTTAAGACTTATTTCGCTAATTCCGTAGAAACCTAATAAATTATTTAACAAGTATTAATAGAGAGTTTAAATTACAAAAGCTTCATAAAATTTCACAATTCGGATGCAACCCACGCTTGGAAACAAGGATGCATTGAAACTTAAGATTTGTGACCGGCTAATTACCTATTACAAAGTTTTGAATGGACGCTATGAGAGCTATTTCTATTCAAATGCCATCGGATAAGATTTAATTACGTTCCTTGTGACATGTGTGAAATCGGAAAGATTAATTATTCATTAAGGTATTCTTATAAAAATGTTACGAAAGTTACAGATAAATAATTATGCGAGCAATACTGTTCACGACAGTCATAAATTAAGATACATTGTCGTAAGATACATATTTTATTTTATTGATATAATTTTTTAGAAATTGATTTTATTGATCACTACAAAGAACATGTTGCTTTCTATGTTCAATTCATTTCCAAAATATACATTTCTTTTTATTAAATGTACATATTACTAAAGTATTTGTAAATTTGACCTTGAATATTAAATTATTACACTTGTCATCTGGCTTATTTTGTTGCAGGTGTCTTGCAGACACAAACAACTAGCTATACTACTATTTACACAATAAATAATTAAAAGCCAAAGAGAGTCAATTTAATAAAGAAATCTTCTTAATTTCTTCTTAACGATCTATGAAAAAGACATTTACAAATACAGTAAATTATTTTCAATATTTCAAGCAATTTAGAACATAATAACCGCGTATCCAATAGAGTGTTCTAGATTGATTTAATCTCGCCTACCATTGTATATCTGCCAGAGGGTTCTAAAACAACGTGTTATTGAGATAAGGAGATAGTAAGAAGATATATGGCGACAGAGAATGATTGGCTGCATTATCCAATTTGCATGGAAATTGTTGCTAGCTACGATTTACAGTTATATTCAATCGGTAATTTAATATTTCAGGAATTGTATGTAAATTGTCGGTATTAGTTTACGACATTTGTAGAGGGCTATTTGCTGAACGCAATTAAGGTTTATCGACATTCTATTTGTAATCTATTTCACTTGGTAACGTAGATTTATTGTGGTCTTGGTATTATCTTAATTTACAATTCAAACATGAAGCGACACATTTTCAGAACAGTAATCTAAATAAATCGTAGAGAAGGAATGATATTAAAACCTTAGTTTATTTACTATTCAATGTTTTTTATAAATTTTAATATTGACTCGATAATCAACTAACATGTTTATTATACATTCGTTACGGGCATGACAGCTGGTAGTTTTATTCCCTTGAACGGTATTCAAGTAGCAAAACGCTAACAGTGTACGCTAATCAATTAATTCGAGCAGGAAATGAGAATATAGTAGTGTAAGGAGAGGAAACTATTAACTTGTCACAGCTCTTCCTATTAACTGTACCATCGGCGGGAATGATTTATTTACACGTGATAAAAATAGACTTCTTCACTGGACGGAGTGAGAGGGTCGTACAATATCTATAGGAATTCATGTCTTATCATCTACGATTGACTTACAATCGTTTTTATAGTAATAAAATTTGTGCGTACAAGAATTTACGCTAAACTTCCTAAAAGAATATTACATTCTTTAACTAACCTCTTAGTTCTTTATAATACTAAAATTGTAAGCTAGCTGCGAGCTATACTGAATTATAAAAACGAATATTATTTGTTAGACTTTTAAGAGAATATTTCCGTTTCTGTGATTTTAAACGAATGTAACTCTAAAACTTGCCTACTTTCCTACTCATTTTAAACTGAGTCTCATCATTCTAACGTCTACTTTTTCTTCTTTTCTGGGTATAGTACATCAGTTTTCAAACATAAACCCATTAACCTGCTTTCCGATGCGTGTAACCGCTTTAAGCTCACAAATAAACGTGTCACGATAACAATTTAACAAAACAATTATTACTGTATCGACATTTACAGACCATATAAAACATATTGCGAGAACGTATGACAAATTGCTTTTTATTTCGCTCAATCATGACATTTTGTTCTTACGCACACATTATGTACTTAACAACGTTCTTTCTACGTCTATATTTTTAATAGTCTGCCTAAATATTTAAACCGAACTTAATAATGTACACACATTACACGGTGGGTAAAACATTTTACTTTAGATATTCTTTGTATGTTGGCTCGTCTCTACAAATATATTTGACTTACGAATTGACTGATTGCAACTGTTTTGTTATAGCAATACGTAGATAATTATTTATGCTCACTGATATTGGTCTACAAAACTTTAGAAGTTCTCTCAAAGGAAGCATTTTGGGTAAATTACAAAAGGCCTTATAGGAGCAACAAAAAATGACCTAGTCTGTATATCAAACGACTGCAACATGTAACGGTAACTCAGATTACTTGTCTACTTTCGGCGGTTTTTGTTACATTGTTACACGGTCGGTTCGCGAAGCAACCGATCGAATGATTGATGAGTTTGTCTCTGATGAACCGACATTTTATTATCAAGCTGTGAGTCGAAGATACGACAAAGATATATATCGAATGACGATAATTTTTTCAACTCTTTAAATCATATTCAAAACATGATAACAGATTCTAACACAAGTATTCATCGAAAAATTAAATATTTACTTATGTGTATAAATCTAATTAGAATCTTATTCAACTAATTTCCAATTTACATAACAATCACGTAATAAATTGGGCCGTATCAAATACGAATTAACGACCATAACAAAATAAAGTGAGATGCAAATCGCAACACTTTTGTATTACGAAATAATTTCCACAACGGAATATCTATCTACTTATCAGAGAGCAACACTCTAGCGCCGCATTTCTTTTTTTTTAACTCTCAAAATATTAGTTCCGTTTATATTTTTTTCCAGCCAGAGTGTCGGCTAATTGGACAAAACGGTTGTACTAAAGAGGTTGCATAACTTTAATTGATTGGTTCCTTTGGTAACAGGGAGCTGTTTGGTGTTAATGTACAAGAAAAGGTGTTAGACACAAAATACAAAACAAGATGGATTGCAAAGTGAGCGTGGTATTCAGAGCGTGAAGAATTGCAGCGTTGCTCGTTCATACTTTAGGAAGTCGACTTGAATAGTTTCTCTAAATTTAGCGTCTGTTTATTTTTTGCTCGATCCAAGTAACACTTGGTTGATAAAATTAATAATTTATGAACTTTTCCATTATTACGATACTAATATTGTTTCCCTTGTTTTATCTATCCAGAACTTTAACAGCCTTTAATAGATATAACTATGTTCTTCGCGTACCTTCAATGTCGAGAAATTAAACGCAATATATAGGTAAATGTCATTAACAACGAGATACACTCAAACATCTTTAAAACGCCTATAAAAACTCGAATCAAAGTATACAGCATCCACTAAGTACTTCAAGTAACTACAGCAATCTGGCAGCAAATAATAATGGTTAAAAAATTTAACACGATTTCAATTGACCGTAGTTTATTATTAGCAACCGGACGCGCCGAAAAACTCATGAGCGCGTGTAATAGGAACATTCTTACACTTCTTATTTCCTGGTTTAGAAAACTTTGGAGCAGTAATACTGATGCGGATAGATATATAATATTTATTGATACTATAAATCTTTAGTAAAACCATAAGGAGATTTTATAAGTTTTGTCATGTCATTTAGGAACATCCTTGGATCTACTAGATTGTTTAAAATAACCTATCGATATAAATAAAAGTTATTTGTGAATGTCATATATATTTAGCTGATAAATAAACGTGAAACTGAGAAGAGAGGGAAGAGTCTTCAGGGTGTCCGTTGTGCCCAACTAGATGCTGTAAGATGGAACAAAGTGGTCATTTAGGCATGTAGTCGGTATATGATAAACACAACCCAAGGTCTTTTTTTCAAGGCCCATAAGTAGGTATGATTTATTTTACGCTTTCTTATACAGTTCACTTTTAGATGCAGCATTGCGTTAGAATCAATTATACCACTAAAACATTTCCGCTAATTATTCACAAGAGATAAAAATATTAATAGACCAATAAACAATTTAAATATGTAATTTGCATCTTCTAATT